>BQNB010125641.1:0-19733 GCA_026074375.1 Tanacetum coccineum | reverse complement strand
TTTATATGTTATTCATTTAATTCAGCACCTATACAATACACCCATATGGTGTGTTTGATGGTTCAGTTATGAAAGGAAGAAAAGTGGGGATCAAAACTTTTCATTGGCTCCAAGTTTGATTGTTATTGGCTACTTCCTAAGTGGTCCATGCCACCTTGCATGGTTGTCAGAAGATGTTGGTACATAGGAGGATAAATACAAGATGTCATTTTCTAAGGCTTACACATGCATGTGCATGGTTAAAAATTCATATAAAAGATGCCTTTGATTTAATTTAGGCCTTATGGTGATTTAATGTGAGTTTAGGCATCCGTTTAGGTCAAAAGGGGAGGGGATGAACGAAATTTTTGGCATTATAAACATAATAAGTGATATCTCGGGTTTACATGCAAATGTGACAACTTTTCGGGTCTCCGTTTGACCTAAAACGCGAAAAACGTAAAATTTATGGGAAAAGCGTAGAAATCAAAAATGGAAGTGTACGTGACTTACGTAACACTATAGAATGACAGAATCAGGGTTAAAATAAGTAAAATACTCTTAGTCCAAAGCCGTAACGCATCCGGTGATGTTTTTCAGTTTTACGCGGGATAACTTCCCGAGTTTGAGTCAAATTCAAACGTAACGTATAAAAATCAATATAATTGTCGGAATAGTTTAAAATAATGACCTGAAATTTACGGGGTGTAACATCCTTACCCTGTTAAAAGAGCTTCATTCTAAAGCTTAAGTTGTGGCATTCGACGGTGATGCAAAATTAGCAAATAGATGCGGATATTTCTTCTGAAGTTGACCCTCACGTTCCCAAGTAAGTTCGGGACCTCTTCTTGAATTCGAATGGACTTTCACAATTAGAATGCGGCTTTGCTACAAATGTTTGACTTCACGACCCATGATTTCGACCGGTTCTTCGATGAAATTAAGCTTGTTATTGATTTGAATTTCATCCAACGGAATAACAAGCGGTTCATCGGATACACACTTCTTCATATTAGAAACGTGAAAAGTACTGTAAACGTGGCTTAGTTGGTCTGGGAGTTCAAGTCGGTAAGCAATTGTTCCAACTTTAGCAAGAACCTTGAAAGGACCAATATAATGAGGGTTCAGCTTTCCCCGTTTGCTGAAACGTATCACCCCTTTTCATGTCGATACTTTCAACATAACCTTATCTCCAACTTGAAACTCCAATGGCTGACGTCTTCTATCGGCGTAGCTCTTTTGTCTATCACGTGCAGCTTGAATACGTTTCTTGATTTGGATGATCTTTTCTGTAGTTTCATGAACAATCTCTAGGCCAGTGAGTTGGCTATCTCTAACTTCTTCCTAGCAGATTGGCGATCGACACTTTCGACCATACAGTGCTTCAAATGGTGTGGCTTTGATACTCGTGTGATAACTATTGTTGTATGAAATTTTCACCAAGGGTAGATGCCTATCCCAACTTTTTTCAAAATCGATCACATAAGCACGCCACATGTCTTCTAAGGTTTGGATGGTCCTTTCACTTTAACCATCGGTTTGAGGGTGATAAGCCGTACTTATATCCAATTGAGTACCTAGAGTTTTCTGAAGCGACTGCCAGAATTAAGATGTGAATCTACCATCTCGATCAGAGATGATCAAAACTAGATCACCATGCCTCGTGACTACTTCCTTCAAGTAATGTCTAGTCAACTTCTCTCTTGAGTCGTTCTCTTTCATCGGTAGAAAATGAGCAGATTTAGTAAGGCGATCGACAATTACCCAAATTATGTCTTGTCCAGTCGACGTCTTTGGAAATTTAGTAACGAAATCCATTGTAATGTTTTCCCACTTCCATACTGGGATCACATGTTGAACCAACAAACCAGATGGTTTTTGGTATTCGGCCTTGACCTTGGCACAGGTCAGACACTTACTGACGTAGGTGGCAATCTCAGCTTTCATATTGGGCCACCAATACAGTTTCTTTAAATCTTGGTACATCTTGTCTGATCCAGGATGGATCGAATACTTTGACTTATGCGACTCGTGCATAATCAAAGCTCTCAACTCTCCAAAACAGGGTATCTAACTCCTATTCTTCAAACATAATGTTCCGTCAGCACGGGGCTCAAGCTTCTTAATCATACCACATAAATCTTCAGTTCCATAATTCTCTTCCTTTCTCACCTCAACTTAAGCGTTCAAAATTTACACGGGAAAGTTTAAACCAATAGTCATAACCAAAGCTCGAACTTGTAGTTGCTTAATCCGTTCCTTTCGGCTCAAAGCATCCCCCACTACATTCGCCTTTCCTGGATGATAACGAATTTCACAGTCGTAGTCACTCAACAATTCCAACCATCGATGTTGTCTCTTGTTCAACTTCTTCTGATCAAGAATATGTTGCAAATTCTTATGATGAGTGAACACAACGTATTTCGTGCCATACAAATAATGTCTCTACATTTTGAGAGCGAACACTACAGCTCCAAGTTCTAAGTCATGTGTAGTGTAATTCTTCTCTTGAATCTTGAGTTGGCGAGATGCGTAGGCTATGCCTTTTTCCTTTTGCATCAAAACTGTGCCCAACCACTTGTGAGAAGCATCACAGTAAACCATAAAGTTTTCACTACCTTCGTGTAAAGCCAAAATCGGTGGACTACACAATTTTTGCTTCAACAGTTGAAATGCAGCTTCTTCCTTTTCATCCCAATCAAACTTCACGCTCTTTTGAGTCAACTTCGTCATAGGCTTGGCAACTTTTGAGAAACCTTTGATAAATCATTGGCAGTAACCGGTAAGACCTAAAAAATTAACGAATTTCAGTTGGAGTCTTGGGTGACGCCCAATCCTTGATTGACTCGATCTTAGCAGGATCAACGTGAATGCCTTCCCTATCAATTACGTGACCGAGAAATTGAACTTTTGAAAGCCAGAAGTCACACTTTGAAAACTTGACGTACAATTCTTCCTTCTTAAGCAATTTTAAAATCAACTTAAGGTGTTCTTCATGCAATTCTTTACTCTTGGAGTAGAACAGAATGTCATCAATGAAAGCTATCATGAATTTATCCAAATATGGTTTGCACACCTGATTCATCAGGTCCATGAATACCACCAGTGCGTTAGTCAGTCTAAATGTTATTACTTGGAACTCGTAGTGACCATAGCGAGTCCTAAATGCCATTTTTGGAATGTCTTCCTCCCGAACTCTGAGTTGGTGATAACCAGACCTCATGTCGATCTTAGAGTAGACACTTGACCCTTGCAACTGATCAAATAAGTCATCAATTCTCGAAAGTGGGTATCGGTTCCTCATAGTAAGTTTGTTTAGTTCACGATAGTCGATACACATCCGAAAAGATCCATCCTTCTTTTTGACAAACAAAACCGACGCACTTTAGGGTGAGGAACAAGGTCTTATAAAGCCCTTGTCAGAAAGTTCTTGTACTTGAGTAGACAACTCTTGCATTTCAGACAGAGCTAGTCAATATAGGGAACATGCTACATGTGCGGCACTGGGGGATAAGTTGATTTGAAATTTAACTTTTTGAGCTGGTAATAAGTCTGGGTGCACGATATGATGTTCGACCTAGGCCCGCTATTACCATCATTCCTATTGCCTTGAATCGTTAAAGTTTCATCACCTAAGGGGATACGAACAATCTGTTAATCACAAATGATCATGGCGTGGTACTTTTTTAACCAATCCATACCGATGATAACGTCAAAACTACCAAGTTCTACGGCCATTAAGTTTATATTGAATGGATGATTCTAGAAATTCAGTGTACAATCTCAAATGATAGTATCGACTCCTATGATCTTTTCGTCGGCTAACTCAACAGAGTACTTAGTGTCTATGATAGATGGGAAGATGCCACTTAAAGGGCTAAACTCAGTGGATGTGAGGCTTCTATCAACTATGTTCTATGTACTTGCAATAATTGTGTCCTTTGCTTGAACTTTAGGTCCATTAAGAGTTTTGTCGGTACGAGAATCTCATAATTTCCATGATTCTAATTGAATAAAATGTAAGTCAATTAAAGGAAATCTCCTAGTTCTCTTGGTTATAATTCGATTTAGAAGGATAAGTTCATTACGTTCTAAAATCTTACAATCCGTAATTCTTATGACTACTAGGAGCGTGATTCGATCTTTCGGCTAAGGGTATGGTGTCTCTATGTGATGAGGTTGAGAAAAATCTATTTAGTTATGACGCATACTAATACAAATACACATGACAGACACAACTCACGCATACGCATGCAAAATATCAGTAAAACATGTATACGATAAAATCATGTTGGAATTATAAGGAAGAGAAGAGAAAAATAGAAATGGAAGGTAAAGATAAATTGACAAGATTTCAAGGTGACTATTCTCAGCATGGCATGGTCCTTCCTGAATTATACATAGGTGATTAGGATATGTATAATTTAGAGACTAACGATGAAATGCTCATTTCGTCAATATAGTGTTATGTTTAGAAATTCATATGGTATATTCAGTATAGTTTATAAGGTAGCAAAACAGTTCACAAAAACGAAAACAAGGTAGTTTATATGACAACACAAGATATTTTGTAAGCTGGCAGAAAATAGTTTATGAGAACAACACATGACAGTTTATAACGTGATAGTAAGAGGTTTTTAATATGGTATCAAGTAGTTAAAAATGGTTATAAATGATAACGGAGTAGTTTATAATAAGGTGACAACAAAATGATTTGTAAGATGACATCGTAATAATTTACGAGGTGGTAGCAAAATGATCTATAAGATGATAGCAAAATGGTTTATAAAATGATTTATAAGATGGTAACAAATTCGAGGAGTAGCTTACAGAAATTAATAGAGAATTCAAGTGTAACCGACGCAATTGTCATGACACATACATCAATAGGAAATTAAAACATCCAGATAATACCACAAAATTTTTGAAAATAAAAATAAAAATAAAAATGTAAATGTCTTAGGGGATATAGTCCAAGAAGGCTTCGACCTAGGTCTCATTATAAAAGGCGGGGAGATATCTCCTTAAGCATTAGCATTATCTGCAATGTTGCTAGTGTTTCTGTAAGCTTTTTCCTTCAAAATCTAGTTCACATGGTTATGAATCTTTAGCTTTGGGCAATCACTCTTGTAATGCCCTTATTTTCCACACTCATAATAGGTAACAATAGCCTTCCGATTTGCCACTAAGGTCCTTTGTTTTGTTGTAGCAATGGGACTCCAACAATCCTTGGGCATGTGACCAACCTTCTTACAATTCTCGCACCTCATCGGGCATGTCCCAGTGTGGTGTAGTTTACACTTGATGCAGTTGGGTAAGGTTCCAGCATACCCTTTTTTGTTTCCTGGCCCAGCAGTGTGGGCCCTGACCACTTTACGTCTTTCATTTTGTTGCCTTTCAGAATTCTTACCGTGATCAATTCCCCCATTTCCTCTTGTTGTTAGCATTCCTGGCTACCGGGGTTCCCTGACTTACAACCTGATTCATTGAGTCGTGAGCCAAGCGGATTTTTGTCTTATAGACAGCAATAGCTTCAATAGCATTAGTAACTCGTTGGGCTACAATCTGGTCAATCTCCGCCAAACTCATTCCTTGTCTTGTTGCCGACACATTCTTCAAAATCAAAAGAAGTAAAAGAAAGATAAAGTAAGTCGGTTTCCTTAAAGTCGTGTCCCAAAGATGAAATGTTACAAGGTGACAGGTTAGAGTCGTGTTCGAGTTAATCGCCATGTTTCCACAGTTTACGAGAAGTAAGAAAGATTGAGATGTTATGAGATGATGCAGGTGTTTCAGTAGTGTGGGGCGAGTGTTCAAACTCGCATTCAGGTTCGGATAGTAAGATAACGTAGGGTCGGCAGACTGTGACAAGTTTCGATGTTATGTAAAAAAATTGTATTATATAAATTTATGAAAATTTTTTAAAGACCATCGTATCACTCACGATGTCTTGGAAAATATTTAGAGATCATTGTGTCACTCACAATGTCATAGAAATGTTCTATTAGTTATATAAATATTTTTTATATAAAACCAACGGGAAAATCTACATAAGGCGAAATAACGTAAGGTAAACGTAAATGCACGAATAAGCAAAGATAAGGCACGTATAGATAAGGATTAAAATCATGTAAGGATCACGTACTCGTTATAGACCAGACCTAGTTATTCTACATGGTTCTCTATAACCTTAGATCTGGATACCAATCTGTCACACCCCCAAACGGGGCCTGGACGGAATATGTATCCGAGGGCGTGACGTCATAATATTCATCACACAATATTAAGGGAACAACCACTAATTGGACGTTTTGAAAACAATCATACTCGTTGCATTGATTTAAAATAAATAGTCTTACAAACTGTTCAAATATAATTAAAAGAGTTGCGGAAGCATAAGTAAATTGTAGCGGAAGCAAACTTAGTTTTGACAAACGACAACGAGCATACATATAAGATAAGTCTTGAAATCATTGAAGTCACATAGCACATAAAATCCAAATAGTATCTTAAGAATAGATCCAAACTAAGCACCTAAAAACATTGCTTAAAACGTCAACAAAAGTTGGTGAATTCATAGGTTTAGTTTAAATGTAATAAGGTGGACCACAAGATTTCCAAAACGTATGTGACAATTATCACAGATACAATTTCACATAAAAAGCATTTACGTTGCACTAAGCTCAGGACACCGAGGCTCAATAGGTATGAAGCATTTAGTTATGACAAGTAAAGCTTTCCATACAGGTATCTGACCAAGATCACCTAAACGAAATCCTACATGTTATACGTCCGTTAGTTCGGTACCACCGCAACTAGTAAGTGCTACTTACCCGGACGGGGATAATCAGTCCCCATAAATATATTTATAACACTCACACTTACTTAAACAATGGTCGGTCAATAAATTAACGTTTCTTGATAATTTTGGGCAATAGTGGTCCGTACGCTACTTAGGCAACACGTAAACCGGGAAAATCTCACGTAAAGTACTTGTGTCTATTTTTTTGAAAGCAACAATGTTCTCACACCAAAGTCATAAAACGTAAGTAAAACTAGTAGAAAGGTAGGGCTATGAACTCACCTTAGCAAGATGAGTGAATGATTATCACGTAAACGAAGAACGATACACAATCCTAGCCCGACCTAAAGGGATGACGCGTCTTAGGAAAAAGTAGAATATACAAAACCAAGTACAAAATGCTTATCAGAAAAAGAGACATCCATGTGTGTATGTGTTTTAGTTTATTTAATAAAAACAAGACTAAATGAAATTATAAAGTTTATCATTAAGACCCGCCGTTAATCCGAAAGTTACTATATTTAGAAAGTTTCTATTTAAGGAAAGTTTAAGATTTTCGGACGTTAATACCGTCCCCTATATTTATTAAGTCCATTTTTTTAAAATGCACTATCTAAACCTAAACGCCCAACTTCTACGTTCATCTCGCGAATATATATTAAAAGCTACTATTTTTAGAAGTTTTTTGTTTTAAAGATCCCGACAATATGTTTGCGATGTTTCTAACGTTCCTACTTAATATACTAGCGTTACTCTATGTTCCGTAAATGTTTTAAAAGCTCAAACATGTCCGAAAGTGTTCGAAAACCCATTTTATTATTCCAAACAACAACTACATTAAATTATTTTGCCGAAAAATGTTCCAAACTTCATTCGGCCATAACTTGGCCGTTTTAAGTCCGTTTTTAACGATCTTTATATCGAATCGATTGGGGAACCATATACTACCATAGTCTTAGTTTTTTAACACTTTAAAACATTTTTAAACACCCCTTAACCACCTTTTAAATTTCCGACAGCCCTTAAACGATATCAAAACACGTTTAAAACCAACCTAAACTTCACAATAGTGCTTAGTCTAATCCTAATCCCCATTCACTACTAATCAACCATCAAAACCATACTTAAAACTATCATAATCCCATCCTCATCATTGTTGCAACACACTTTTCATCTCAATCTCACCTTAATCACAAAGCTATTAAGATACTACTTTTATTTGTACAAGAATAACAAGATCTCATTTCATTTTTAGTTTCAAAAGATTCACAAACACATAGAGTCTTAAACTTGAATGAGAACTCAAGAAACAAAGAGAAATCAAAGAAAGAATCAAGAATTTACTTACAGGGTGAGAAGAACAAGAGAAAAACACAAGATCTAAATTATTATACCTTAGATCATGAAAATCAAAAGAAACCCTTGAAACCCTAATTCTAAATCTTGTATGAAACCATTTAAATCAATGAATCAGAGCTTTAATACATCTTAGATATGTCTAGAAATGAAGCTTTTATACTTAAATGTTGCTAGAAATCAAAGAAAATGGAAGCCTTATGTGGGTGAGTTTGGCCGTGGGTTTCAAGACAAGAAGAAGAGAGGAGAAATTTTTTTGGTGGCTTGATGAAATGAAAGGATAACCTAGTTGGTGAATAAGTAAAGTAAATATAGGACAAGCTTAGGGTTTATGATTTAATCTTGTTGACTAGTCAAGCACCAACACACCTATATGGTGTGTTTGTTGGTTAGGTTATGAAAGGAAGAAAAAAGGGGACCAAAACTTTTCTTTGGCTCCAAGTTTGATTGTTATTGGCTACTTCCCAAATGGTGCATGCCACCTTGCATGGTTGTAAGAAGATGTTGGTAAATAGGAGGATAAATACAAGATGTCATTTTCTAAGGCTTACAGATGCATGTGCATGTTTAAAAATTCAAATAAAAGATGCCTTTGATTTAATTTAGGCCTTATGGAGATTTAATGTGAGTTTAGGCATCCCTTTAGGTCAAGAGGGGAGGGGATGAACGAAATTTTTGGCATTATAACACGTAGTAAGTGATATCTCAGGTTTACATGCAAAGGTGACAACTTTTTGGGTCTTTGTTTGACCTGAAACGCGAAAAACGTAAAATGTACGTGAAAACGTAGAAATCAAAAACGAAAGTGTACGTGACTTAAGTAACACTATAGAATGATCAAATCAAGGTTAAAATAAGTAGACTACTCTCAGTCCGAAGTCGTAAGGCATCCGGTGATGTTTTTCAGTTTTACGCGGGATAACTTCCCGGTTTTAAGTCCAATTCAAACGTAACGTATAAAAAGAAATATAATGATCGGAATAGTTTAAAATAATGACCTGCAATTTACGGGGTGTGACAAGGAATATTTTACTGAATTTTGGTATACTGCCAAAGCGAACTAAAACCAGAAAAGTTTGGTTCTCACTCCCTACTGGTAGCACTAAAGGAGAAGTTAGTCTCATCTCTTTCGGAAGGGTCATTGGTGCCAATTACTTTAAGGATTCCAAAAACTATGCGGAACTACCTGCCCAATCTGTTGCTAAACAGTTTTTCCAAGAGATTGGGTATAGTAATCCCATAACAACAACTGGCACGCTTAAGAAGAGTTGTCTTCCACCAAAATGAAGGTTGTTGATGGCCCAGATCATAGAAGGTTTATGAGGTAAGACTGGTGGGCATGATCTAATCAGTGCAAAAGATGCAATGATTTTGTATTGTTTGGCTAATGAGGGTGAAGATTGATTTTGATAAACTGATATGGGATGACCTTTCAAAATTGCAAAAGAAACATAAAGAAAAGGTTGTAGCTTACACAAGGTTTATTTCTCTCCTAGTAGAGTTCAAAATGAAAAATTATGAAAATGATAAAGCAACAAGCATCCTCACTTCAATCTTCAGTGTCAACAACTGGACACTAAAGAAAGACCAGCTTAAAGGACCTCCCTTTACATCTCATATGTTAACCATCTGCACAGCTGATGAGCCAGATGGATTTAAAGCTCCCAAAACTACTCTTCAGACTGAAGAGTTGGGACCTAAAGGAAAATAGCCTAGAGCTAAATCTGGACATATGAAAACCATTCCTATGATGATGAACCATCCTTTATCCAACCGAAGGCAACACTTAGTGGGCCTCTCCCAAAAGAGGCCACTGAAACTCAAACTGGCCATTCAAAGAAGAGAAAGCAATCTGTTACGGAGAAGTACAAAATCCCCAGTCGGCCTTTAACTTCCACACCTGTGGTTGCTGAACTGCATAAAGAGGCCCTGCAAGCAACCAATGGCCTAACTTCTTTAGGGGTCAATGGTGAAAAGAGAGCCGACCCTCAGCTTAGAAGTGTAGAGTCGGCATCTCAAACTGAACCTGTTTATTTAGCTTATACCATTGTCCACTTTGTGTCTACATTAGGACATAATGCTTCAGCAACTTTCACAGCTAAAGTTGATCTTGACAAATCTGATCCTAAGGATTCTTTGCCTCCAAAATAAGGTACTGATGAAGGAACCATAAACTATTCATTTGATCATGTTATTGAAGGGACTAACCCAAGTGTTCTTGTAGACAAAACTCAATCTGCTAGAGATGGGTTAGAAACTATCCAAACTAAAACAAGAACTAAGAAAGAACCTACCACTAAGCATCTGTTTAAAACTGATACTAAAGATGTTGATCTAATATCGAATGATGATGATGAAGAAATGATCAAATGGGCTGACTTAACAAAGCTGGTGAAAGAAACAGCTGTTGAAGCTATGGATATGGATTCCCCTGAAGATGATCAACCACTTCAGATTTCAGGTGATGATGAGCCTGACATTCAAGTTGAAGTTCAAACTAAAACTAAAGACACTTTTGTTCCACATCCACCTCAATCTCGAAAGTCCATCAAGATTCAAGATCTTTCAAATCAAGATCTTCTTCTTCAATCCTATAATTACAAGCTAGAGAAAGAAAATGCTACTACTAAAGATGAAGCTACTTTTCTAAAAGCACAACCTTCATTTCTAAATGTTCAACAGCTTACAGAGCTTCTGGTAAATTCTCTAAAACCTGAACTTGATAAGATGCTGAAAGATCGTGATTTCAGCGCTTCCCTTCCATCTGAGCAAAAGGGACTCCCCACCAAGTTTGATGAAATCAATGGGAGTTTGGGTCAACTAAAAAGGTATGTTGAGACATTGGAAATAGAAGTACCAAGGGATCTGAAGGAACTTCCTGCCAAGCTATAGTAATTTCAGTCTTCTATACAACCAAGGTTGCCTCTCTAGAAGGCTTAAAGTTGGACATTCCAGCTAGATTACTTGCTTTACATGGTTAGGTTTCCTTAATCAGTTCTCAGCTCACCAAACTCAAGGTCTTGGATGCTATTCCATGTATACTAGGTAAAGTTGCTGATGTTATGGACATGCTTGCAAATTCCATTGCTTTAACATTATAAAAAGATGGTGATTAAAGTGTTCCTTCAGTAGGCCAAACTGGCACTCACCCTACTAAGAGGGAGAAGAACACAAGACAATCAACCATTACTCAGCTATTCTAAAGAAGACAAGAAAAGGATGCTGCTACTATAAACCTGAACAAATAACCAACCACTCATAAACTAATCACTAAAACAACAACATCAATCCCTCAATCCATAACAACAACAACTCTCATCATTCCAATCACCTTTCATCATAAGTCCTACAAAAACTACACCTCAAATTGAAGGGGAACAAATCAAAGACAAATGAAAGAAAGCTATGTCTCATGAAGAGGAAGCTGAAGAAGAGTCTGATAGTGACTCAGATGCTGAAACCAGACCATCAGGGACTTTGGAAGAATATTCTAAGTTAAAGCCTCTCACAAAATTCACCCACATCACTGAAAAAGGTGAAAGATATCAAATGACTGAAGAAGAGATCAACAACTAAAAGGGCATTGAACAAGTTGTCAAAGCTGATGCTGTCATGTCTGAAATAAAAAAGGGCAAAAAGTCTTTGATTAAAATTGTAGGTCAGGAAAAGGTGTAAAAAGATAAGGCGAAGTATGATAAATACTGTCTTATGATGCTGAACAGAAGGGCCCAAGGGAAAATCACAAACTGTGATGTGCTGACAAGGGGAAAGGGTCTTCTAAACCTGAAGGTGTACAGAGATGATGACTAAGAGGAAATCATCTACAACTTCAAGATTAGTGACTTACACTTAGATGAATAGAAATAGGTAATGGATGCTTGTCCCAAGAGGATTGGAGCTGGGTGGAATACCATCTATACATACATAAGGCAAAAACTTGATGCCATCTACAAAACTAAACAAGAGTTAGAATTGGATCTCAGCACACCACTAGAGGAACAAGATCCAATCATCAAGCTAAACCTTTTTTCCAAGAAGGAAAGAAAGAATGTTGATGACCTACATGACTACTTCAAGTCAACCAAGAGGTACAAGAAGTCTGTTTAGTATGGTGACTTTCAAGCTAGGATAATTCTAAATAAACCAACTATAGGGATGATTATCTTTAATTCTAAACAAAGATAAGATTTTATCAGCATTGAAGACTTTGAGGAACTAAACAATGATATGTTGTACCATGTATAAGAGATCTTCTTTAGACTTCATCGAGGACCTAGAATGGATTATCTTGCTAGGACCTTCAGTTCTTTCTTGATCGTTGGAGCTGACAAGAGAAACCTGAATCCTCTCAAGAAAATGAGGTTGATTGAACAACGAAGGCAGTGATTAAATGTAAACTTTTTAGGTACTATATTTTGTAATGTGCTGTAATGAAAGTATCTGTTAGATATTAGAAAAAGACTCAGTCACCCCGTGTATTTTACCGTTTATTGTTGCTCGTAGTTAAGTAGTTAATGTATAATGTTTGGTAATGGGCCGAGTAGTAAACCTAACATGTTAGCCCTTTAACAAGGCACCAGGCCAGTTACTATTGTAAGTATAAAAGCCTCTTCCATGCCATGGAAGAGGTGGGTTAGTCATTTCATTTATACAAGTTTATTTTCTCACTCTAGAAAGTTCTCCCTTACTTTCTCTCTCTAAAACTTGGCTAATCCTCTAGTCATTCGATTGTGTTATGATTTCCAATATCCTACAATTGGTATTAGAGCACATGGGATGATTAGCTAGATTGTGTGTGCGTTTTCTTGGTTAGTTTAGATCAAAAGTTTAGTTTTTGAAGGTTTATAGTCTTGTTCTTGGTTTTCTTTGATCTCGACGTTTGTGATGTTAAAGTTCATGTTTTTATAGTTGCTATAGCCTTCTAGTACCAAGTTGTGCAAAAGAAACCAAGCAAAAACATTTAAAAGGGTGATTTTTAGGGGTTTTGAAAAACCAATTCTTTCATTCTAGCGAGTTAGGTTACTATTCGTTGATCTTCCTAGCGAGTTAGATTACTGTACTGGCGAGTTATTAGAATCGTACACTGTATCAGCGAGTTGTCGTTTTATGCAGGTAGCGAGTTACAGGTAGCGAGTTACAGGTAGCGAGTTACAGGTAGCAAGTTACAGGTAGCAAGTTACAGGTAGCGAGTTAGATACTAGCGAGTTATAGGTTTTTGAAGATCTTTTTCTAGCGACTTGTGAACAGGAACTCTGTCAATTTAATTTCTTGCTAGCGAGTTGTCTACTCTCTTCCAGCGAGTTAAGCATAGCGAGTTACAGGTTTTTGAAGATCTTTTTCTAACGACTTGTGAACAGGAACTCTGTCAATTTAATTTCTTGCCAGCGAGTTATCTACTCTCTTGAAGCGAGTTACCTCCAGCGAGTTATTGACTTTTTGGATTTTTGAACTAAATTCTTCAACGTGTAATCCTAACAAACCTTTACAACAATTCACCATTTCACATAATCAATCACCACCTTTAACATACAATCACTAATCATTGTTCGATCAACTTAATCATTTCACAATCAATTAAGATGGCTAATCTTTCGAAAGACATTCAATGTGCCGGTTCAAATACCCGACCACCTATGCTTGATAGGACTGACTTTGTATCATGGTAACAACGTATTCGACTGTATTGTCGGGGTAAAGAGAATGGTGTGAACATTTTGAAGTCAATTGATGAAGGACCATTTCAGATGGGGACATTTCGGGAAACACTAACTAAAGGGACTGAAGGTGCCCCACATCTAGGTCCAGAACGACCACGAGTCTATTGTGACTTGTCACCTGAAGATAAGGAAAGGTACAATGCCGACATTCGGGCAACGAACATCCTACTTCAAGGGTTGCCAAAAGATATCTACTCTCTTATCAATCATTACACCGATGCAAAGGACATATGGGACAATGTGAAGATGCTCCTGGAAGGTTCAGAATTAACAAAAGAGGACCATGAATCACAACTGTATGACGACTTTGAACACTTTCGTCAGAACAAGGGAGAAACCATTCACGACTACTATGTCCGGTTTGCCAAACTCATCAATGACATGCGAAACATCAAGATGACCATGTCCAGAATGCAGTTGAACTTCAAGTTTGTGAACAACATGTTGCCTGAATGGGGTAGATTTATAACAGCAATGAAACTGAATAGAGGATTGAGGGACTATAACTATGATTAGTTGTATGCTTATCTGAAGCAACACGAGGTACATGCCAATGAGAACAAAATGATGCTGGATCAATTCACTCAACACACTGTGGATCCACGTACTTTGATGTCAAATGTCTCACACCAGCAGCACTATTTACAATCATCTACAACTCCACCATCCACATATGTTCCACCACACTTTGCTGACAACACTCAACTTGATTCGGGACTCTCTCCAACAGACAACTTAATTGAGAATTTAACCAACACACTTGCCCTACTCACCCAATCATACAAAACATACCTACCTCAAATAAACAATCAACTTAGAACTTCATCAAATACAAGGAACCAAGCTACAGTTCATGACGGGAGAGTTGTGGTTCAGAATGGTCAGGGTTAACAAAATAGAGGTTAGGGGAACAATGCACGGGGTGGAGGTGCAGCTGGTTATGGGGGAGCACAAAACAGAGTTAGGAATGCTAATCCAGGTCAAGCAAGGCAGATTAAGTGCTACAACTGCAACGGTATAGGCCACATAGCAAGGAACTGCACTCAACCCAAGCATCCACAGAACTCCGAATACTTCAAAGACAAGATGTTGCTGATGCAAGCTCAGGAGAATGGGGTGGCATTGGATGAAGAGCAGTTATTGTTTATTGCAGGTGGACAAGACAACACTATTGATGAAGATGTGGATGAGCAACCTGTTCAGGATTTAGCACTCAATGTGGACAATGTGTTTCAAGCTGATGACTGTGATGCTTTTGATTCTGATGTTGATGAGGCTCCCACGGCACAGACTATGTTCATGGCTAATCTATCATCCGCAGATCCTGTTTATGATGAAGCCGGTCCGTCTTATGATTCGGACATTCTATCTGAGGTACACGACCATGATCACTATCAGGATGTTGTTTGTGAACATCATGAAGAACACGAGATGCATGACGATGTACAACCAAACTACGTTGTTGACTCACATGCTAATTATACGAGTGATAGTAATATGATTCCGTATGAACAGTATGTAAAGGACAACGCAGTGTCAGTTGTACAAAGTAATGTATCTTCTGTTCCAAATGATGCATACATGATGATATTTAATGATATGCATGAACCGCATGCCCAACCTGTCTCAGTCACAACACGGAACACAATAGTCGACAATTCATTAACTGCTGAACTTGCAACATATAAGGAACAAGTTGAACTGTATGAAAGACGGGCCAGGTTTGAATTAACGGAAAGAGAACAAAAGATTGATGAACAATTAAGAATAGTTATCACTGACCGTAATATTAAGGAAGAAACTCTAAAAAAGGAACTTCATTCTGTAAAAATGCAACTTGCTTCTACCATCAACCATAACAAGTCAATAGTAAAAGAAGTTACGTCTTTGAAAAAGGATTTTAAACAGAAAGAAAACAAATACCTTGAAGAATTTTTGGACATGAAAGCTTTAAAAGAAAAGGTCGAGGATAAATTATACAAACAAGACCAGTCTCTTCAAACAGTTCACATGTTGTGTAAACCAAAGCCCTATTATAATGAACAGAATAAGGTAGCTATTGGCTACAAGAACCCTTTATGCCTCACCCGTGCAAAGCAAGTTCAGCCTGCTCTATATAATGGTTATGAAATTATCAAAAACAATCATGTTCCGGCTATAGTGCACAACACAGAGGATACCCTAGAGATAGCTGAAATCACTAGGAGGAAAATGAATGACAAAATGAAAGACCCTGAGTGTGTGACTCATAAGGTTAAGATTGCACCACCTGATTACTCGAAAGAGAATTATTTAGCGACCTTCACACCACAGAAGCAATTGACCCCTGAGCAAATATTTTGGTCTCAAGATCTCATCAAGATGAAAGCAAAAGCTCTCAAACAGTCAAAACCGGCCAGGAACTGTGAAGAAAACTATTAAAGGCAAATCTTTACCCATCTATGGGCCGGGAAAAGCCCAATAGTAAATCTATAAAGACTGTGGAAGACCAAATTGGCCCCTCAATCAATTACAACAGCCCATTTGTGTGCAATTGACAAAGACTGTGAAGACTTTGAAGGCCCAATCCTAGCCCAGTTACAGCCAATCTCAGCCATTGTACACACAAAACCCATCCCACACCTTATTAGGCTTGAAAAAGCCCAATAGCCCAATAGCCCGAACCAAACCCAGTTGGGCCCAATACAAGCCCAATGGGCCCAACACAAAACCCTAGCCCAAAACATTTTTTTTATAAACATAAGGACCAAAATGTAAATTTTAAAAAACTTTGTTTATAATTAAAAATGAAAAATAAAAAGAAAAGGGGCCAAAAATGCCAAGTTTTAAAAGTGTTTTATAAAGAGAAAAATAGAGAAATAAAACACAAGGGCTGAAAATGCAATTTTCCCAAACCTCCTTTAATCTTTTAGTTAATAAACAGCAGGGACCAAAACTGCCCTTTGTGAAACCTTTCCTTAACTTCATTATGCGTTGATAAACCCACACGGACTAATTTTGCCACTTTCCAAACCTAAGTATAACTACTAAAATCGGCTAGAAAGAAACGAAAAGAGTGAGAGAGATGAGGGACCAAACTTGCCTCTTCCCCAACCTTCTCTTTTAAACCCTGCGAACCACTTGTCCTGTACACCCTTTACCGCCAAAATCAAACCGCCCATTCCCCCTGTTTTCACTGCAAAACCACCTCCCCTAGTGCACTCATAGCTTACCCACACCCTTTCCCACTTACCCTGTCCCCTTATAACCCTCTCCCCTGGCAAAACACTCAACCCATCGAACCCCTTCAATGGCTGAGATGAAGACAAGAATTATGGAAGGCTAGGATTGATGCCTGGACATTGTACACTCACAAGTAGCACAACCCAAGAGCCAAGAATGCTCTATAAAAGAGAAGGCCAAGCCGAAGCCAAGACACCACTTTTTTTTATGTTTTAGTGTAATTTTAATTTTAAAAGTCTTTTATTAAGCATTATTTGTAATTCAGCCTTATTTCAAAACCATATGTATGAAATATTTTCTTTACTTAAATTATTAATAAAAGTTAATGTGGTTCTTGATATTGTAACTAGTTTGAAATCTAATCTCATTTAGTTCTATAAATCTGTTTAAAAAACCTGTTTAAAAAGTATATCACAATCTAAGCAATTATTGTAAACACCCTTATATTCATCCTTCATTTCATTTAAAAATATAAAAAACTCGAATTTCATAATTTAAGGGGGTGTTTGTTTGACTCGCAAAATGTACATAGTGTGTTGTGCAAAGGGTCAAACTCACTCAGCCAACTTTGCGGCTGAGATGAGTAGGTTCATTAGGCCAATAAAATATCATTTTAGTTTTAAAAAATAGTTTTTTTTATGTCCCTTTTGGTTTTCCTGTTCTAAATTGGATAAGCAAAAGTTTTTCTTAAGGCTAAACCTGCATAAGCACTTAAGCACACAATTGTTGCACTTTTGTTGTGTTTCTAGCCAAATCAAACCAACCCTTGTTGCTGTACTTTATTCTATTTGACCAGCATATAAGTCAAAGAGTTTTGGTTATTTTATTTATCTGAGAATAGCCATTTTAAGCCATTTGTTCAGCATTTTAATTAAACCTTAGGCCTCCCAAGTTCTGAAAATTAGCTCATTGGAGAACCTTCTTATCTGTTTTTGTGCTTTGAGGAGGCAAAAAAGCTCAATGAGACTATTTCAATAAGCTTCAAAAAGCCCTAAGCCCGCCACTGTTGAACCTCCCCTGGTGCTAGACCCCTATTTCAGCCCACTTTTTCTAGCTTATTTGATTATAAGCCTTAGGATCTTTTTGCTTTTCTTTGTAGCTTATAGGTAGTTCTTTAATTCCCCACAATCTTGTAGCTTAACTTCCCCTTTAGGTTAGCTTATTTAGGGCTTAAAGTCCACTTTTTTCTGTTTTCCTTTCAAAACTGTTAGATTTAGCTTATTTTCTCCCCAGCTTATTTTAGGGCTTAATCTAGGTTCCCTTAGCTTATTTAGGACTCCCTTAGGCCTAGTAGCTTATTTCTTTAGTTTTCAGCTTATCTTGTGAGCTTAAGCCCCAAAAAGAAAGAAAAATAAGCTGAAAAGCTTATTTAGCTTTTGCAGCCCCAAAAGCTCTCATTTCTGGCTTATTCTTTGAGATTCAGCTTATGTGCTTATTAGGAAAATTGTTCCCCTTAAGCCCCTTAATAAGTTTGCTTTTATAAGTTTTCAAAAATAAGCTGTTGGGACCCACTTTGTAATCGGGGTCATTCTCAGGGACTGTTTGTGTAATTTTGTTTTTCATAGTTAACATTGTTAGTCCCTGGGGTTAGTTAGCCTGTTACCCCGTTTGTCCTTGTGTCCTTTCACTGTTAGTCCTTTAGTTTTAACAACAGTTAGCCTTAGTTAGTTTATTTAATTTAATTAATTAATTTAGGTTAAAATTTAATTAGTTTAATTACTTTTTATAAAATCAGTAACTTTTGGGCATTTTTATATTTTTAGAATTGTTAACTTTTTCTTTATTTAATTTTATTTTTTCAGAATTTTTATAACTTTTATTTTTTGTCTTTTTCTATTTTCTTAGTTTTAATTAGTTTTTAATCTTTAAAAATTCATAAAAAATCCAAAAATTAATAAAAAAATATTTTTCTTTTTTATAAAATTTTCTTTTGTCATTTAGTGTCTAGGAAAAATATAAAATTTAGTATAGGCTTTATTTTTCTTAAATTTCAGTTTTAGACCCGTTTTACCGGGTGCGTTTTACCGTTTCTTTTCGTTTTACATTCAAACGACCTCCGTTTTAGTTCTAGTTTTCTTTATTTTTCAAGTTAAGTTAATTAGAATTTAATTTTGATTTTTAATTTAATTTAGCATTTATTTTCTTAATTTTTAGTATTTAGGTTTCCCGATACCTGATTCTGTTCCCCGTATTTAATTTAGATTTAATTTTAGGATTTCCCTATAACTAATTTTGTTTCCCGTAGATTAAATTAGATTTTATTTAATTAAATTCAGTTGTAATTATATCAGTGTTTCCATCATTCAATTTCTCATCAAACCAGGATAAATTTCAATTGCAGCCTCGTTGGGACATACGACCCGGGAATATCTCTTCCGGAATCTTTTTATCATTGATTTGATTCTTATATATTTTATATATATACCGTCAACGAATCAGGCCCAATAAGGTACAGGTTTGGGTTTGGATATTGGGCTTTTTCAAGCCCAATAAGGTGTGGGTTGGATGTGTACAATGGCAGAGATTGGCTGTAACCGGGCTAGGATTGGGTCTTCAAAGTCTTCACAGTCTTTGTCAATTGCACACAAATGGGCTGTTGTAAATGATTGAGGGCCCATTTGGTCTTCACAGTCTTCATAAATATACTATTGGGCTTTCCC
>BQNB010125640.1:0-19733 GCA_026074375.1 Tanacetum coccineum | reverse complement strand
GTATCTACTCCTGGCTTGGTCCTCAATATCAAGGATACTTGGGACCAAGAAGCAAGTAAAGACCTAAAAAACTTCTGATTGGCATCTTTAGTGGAGACACATGCACCATGAATCTCAAGTTGACTCAAAAGACTCTGAAACCTGTCATGACCTTTGTGCAATCCTTCTGAGTTGGATACAGAAAAGCTTTTAAATTGTTGCTTGAGAATATATATCTGCATCTTCTTAGATTCATCATTGCCACCAAATCTGAATTTGATAGCTTCCCACATCTCTTTAGCATCAGTCATTTTGTGAAATTTTTCTAAATGGTCTTCTAGTATAGACATGAGCAAGGTAGTTCTAGCTTTTCTTTCTCTTTCTCTAGCCAAAATCTCTTCAGCAGTTTTGGGAGGTAAAACCTTTATTTGTTCATTTGTATCTGTTGAGACTTGTACTGAACCATTTCCTTTTTGTATGACCATCCCTTATAGGAAAACTGTTGCTCCAAGTAATGTTCCATTTTCATGGCCCATATGTCATACTCACCTTTCTTCAAAATAGGGAGTTTAATAGTTGACAGAGTGTGAGGGGCTTGTTGTGTAGGTGTAACTATGGTGTGTGTGTGTTATCGCATCATGAACTTCTCTTCTCCCTGCCATTGAATAGATCCTGAAAGGTAAAGGTTTATAACAGATCTGTTTTGATTCTTCTTACTCAGAGTTTCTCAACAAGCTCTGATACCACTTGTTGATCCTAATGAATAGATCTTTCTAGCCTGTTAAGGGTGGTAGCTAATCTGGATAGATCCAAACTAACTACAAGAGAAACAATGACTATGAACAATATAAGTATGCGAAAACTAATCTTATACTCTAAAGAAGAACAATGAATAAAACAAACTTGATTACTATTAATCTCTAGGTTTACTGATTACTAACTATGAATATTCGTAAAAAAAACTGTATATCTAAACTAGTGCCTAGTAGGGTCTTTATACACCAAGGAAACCTACAATGGCTCATAAAACCGTTAAGTGATCAGCATATATATCCTAATATTATCCTTCATGCATATCACTTAAGCAGTACTATCTATATATGCTAGCAGTACTAATTTACTACTAACAGTACTAACTCTACTACCAGTATTAACATATATACCGGCAATACTAACTATTTACAACTAACAGTACTAACTACTTAGTCTATTTTCTTGAACCTTTAGCATTCTTCACCAGCAATACTAAGTAGAACTAGCAGTAGTAACTTGTATAAGTAGCAACACTAAGTTGTAGAAACTTCTGAAACCCAACACAAGGTTAAAACCTTAACTATAACTATTTTTCTTTTTCCATCCAAGAAAGTCCTCCGTGTCTTTACATCTCCCAAATAGTATGTAAAGATACATAACTATTATACTATTATATAAATAAGTTATGTTATTTACCAATGGTTTTAACAGAGTGATGTCCTTCTCCCCAACCACCACCTACTTCCGATATTGAGGAGCTTTTTCTCAATTTTCGGACTACATCCCGGCTTCCCTGGACTATTTCCCAGCTTCACCGGGAAATACTTCTTCTGAATCTTCAAATAATTCATCTAATTTAGTTCCAATAGCTTCACCAACTCTTTCACTTTTTCATAATGACCCCTATATGAAGGTCATGCAAGCATATGATGCCATTTAGTCCACCATAATTTACTAGTCCACCCCCAACATTTATGCCTCCTTCTCAGTGTTATCACATCACCAACTTTGATTCCCGAGATTTCCTTTCCACCGAAGAGATTCCACCACCTAAAGACTCCAAGACAACTATTGAATCACCCATTTCAATATCTCCATCTTCATCAGCAGGATCATCATCACCGGTTAGGTCAACTACACCACCACCAGATTATCCCTTTGACGAGTCTATCTTTGCAGAGTTAGATAACTCATTATGAGCTGTCGGGGGGGGGGGGGTGTACGGGGGTCGGGGGGGGGGGTTGGCGCGGGGGGGATAAAAAAAAATAATGGAGGGGGGAGGGGGCGGGGTGGGAAGTGAACCAGTCCCCGAGAATCTAATAAGTCAATGCTTGTTAGTGTTTAATATTTCCTTTGAATAACGCTTAACTTCCAATAATTTACTTTCATGTTATATCCTGCCATGGTAAAACCAAAGATGTGTATTACTTTGTTAGAACTTGTAGCAACATAAGAATCCATACAATAAGTAAATGATTTCAATACCACTAAGTATAGAACAATTTTGACAGATGACTTGTGATATCAATTTCTATTTTGTGGTTTCTCTTGATACATGTTTCTAAGAATGATCACCCATAGGACATCAACATCAGCATCACCACCCATGACTCAGGCTGCCATTAAGAAACAAGTTGCTGACAGTGTTTGTCCGTGGCTCTAGAAGCACAAGCTGCAACAATGCAAGTACTAGTAATCCCAACAGGAACACCGGACCTACTGGAACCTCCTGTAACAAAAACGGGAAACTATAAAGATTCATAAGATGTCACCATTCTACTTCAATGTACTGAAGTAGCATTGCCTCATTCGTCTGGTTGAAACGGGACCAGAATCAATATTTTCTCCGTAGCAAGATGTGCCAGGAAACAAAGGACATTTGCTACTAGTAACCCTGATCCTGATGATGCCTTTCCTGAGGAATTTGTAAAACGCCAACCTATTAGAATAGAACAAGCCAATATCGATCACTTAGACTGAATTGAAAAGGCTCTTAACAAATAAGTATTGTCCTCGAACTGATTCAGAAAATGGAAGATGAATTTTACAATCTGACTGTAAAAGGAGATGATCTTAAAACTTACATTAGAAGATTCTAGGAATTACGCTATCTTATGCGGGCCAAACATGTGCCAAACACGCGGAGAAACTTATGATGCTTTCATCGGAGGAATACCCCAGAAGGATAAGCGTCAACATGAACCCGCTACCCAGCCACCACCAATGGCGGACTCCAATAACATAACCCAGAGGTATCATATGCTCCAGTAGCACGGCACAAATCTGTCAGGACCCAATGCACACAAAAACGACAGTTTGTCTGATAGAAGAACTTCAACAACAACAACTACCACAACGCCGTACCAACAACACTGACAACCACCACAATGAACACCCACCCAACAACAGAATAAAGGCATGAAACCTTCAGGGCCTATGCTGCTACCGCAACTAAAAACCGTGGGTATGTTGGACCCCATCCTTTATGTAAAAGATGCACTCTACATCACACAGGACATTGTACTGTCAGATGTCAGACTTGTAACAAAGTGGGCCATCAGACCAGGAACTGCAGAAACAAAGGACCCTCGAACTACTAGATTAGATTCTAGTTATAGTTTTTTTTAGAACCTAACCACGGGATGTGTGGTATAAATAACAACCACTTGTAAACTTTAACTATGTAAAGTATTGAAGGCAAGTTTGGTCATGTTATAAATACCAAATTATAATCCCGTTATACCTCGCTATTTCATAATACCGTTATTCAGGGTGCAACTCTGACCTTATTAAACCAACCTTTTAAAATTGATCTTATGCCGATTAAACTAGGTAGTTTCGACGTTGTCATCAGAATGGATTGGTTATCCAAGTATCATGCTAGAATCATCTGTGACGAGAAAGTCGTCCATATCCCAATCGATGGTAAAACTTTAATCAACCCGCGTGATCGAGTAAAACTCGACTAAGCCTTAAAACCTGTAATAAGAACCGAAAGGAATATATCTGAGGGGAGTTCAAGTTTTCCTAGCTTCAAGTAATGGATGAAAGAAACAGATGAAAAATGACTGGATGACATAACCAGTTATCAGAGAATTCCTAGAAGTTTTTCCTGAAGATCTACCTGGCCTACCCCTAGTTCTAAGTAGAATTCAAATCTTTTAATTCAGGAGCGCCCCATACCCGAGCACCCTATAGATTAGCTCATTCAGAAATGCAGGAACTATCTAACCAACTTCAAGAGTTGGCACACATAGGTTTTATCCAACCAAGTACTTCGCCTTGGGGAGCTCCTGTCTTATTTGTTAAAAAGAAAGACAGATCTTTCAGAATGTGTATCGATTACCGGGAGTTGAATAAACTTACTGTAAAGAATCGTTACCCATTACCCAGGATCGATGACTTATTCGATCAACTTCAAGGTTCAACTGTTTACTTGAAAATTGACTTAAGATCAGGTTATCATCAACTGAGAGTAAGGGATGAAGATATTCCCAAGACTGCTTTCAAAACAAGATACAGACACTATGAATTTCAAGTGATGCCATTTGGTTTAACTAACGCGCCTGCTGTATTCATGGATCTCATGAATCGTGTGTGTAAACCATACTTAGACAAATTTGTAATAGTGTTCATCGATGATATTCTCATCTACTCTCGTAACAAAGAAGAACACACAAACCATCTGAGAATAATTTTGGAATTAATCAGAAAGAAGGAATTGTATGCCAAATTCTCCAAGTGTGATTTATGGATCAGTATCGTGCAATTTAATGTCTCATTATTCTTCTCATGATTTTGGAAAATCATACCATCAAGGAAACATCATCTACTTAACACCGTTTTGATATCATGTTTTATGCTTAAGTAGGATGATTTATAATCATCTTATTAAAATAAATTAGGACACTTCTTCATTTGAATTTGGAAAATTAGAACCACACCAAACTATAAATTTCAGCCTTCCCATCAAATTTTCCTAAAGGGTCTAGGGTATTTAGGATAGTAACAGGAAATCCAAAAGGTCTCATGAAACTTATGCTTGGAGGTCTACCAATTATAAGTTCATAGGGTGTCTTGTTATGAGGCTTTGTCACTAAAACCCTACATAACAAGCAGTATTAACTGCTTCAGCCCAAAATACAGTAGGTAGAAGTGAGTCTGCTAGCATAGTTCTAGCAGTCTCAATTAGAGTCTTGTTCTTTCTCTCAGCAACTCCATTTTGTTGTGGAGTTCTGGTGTAACAACCCGCAATTTTCATCAATGTAATTATCCATCTATTAAATTGGATACGCTGTAATATCCATCTATCATACCACCTTTTTACGGGAAAAGTTTTCGCTTTATTCCATTATGTAACGTAGTTTACATAACTAAAGTAAACGAGCTCACACAACCAACCAATGCCAACTACAACTATGTTTATGTTATGTAAACATCCTAATATGTCAAGTCTATGTTTAAATATCATTTTTACCATGTACGTTATCCATTTAACGTACCATTTACAACTTTATTCCAAAACAAGCATTATACATTAACGTTTATTCCAAAAACCCTAATTACATGTCAAAACAAGTGTACAAATATTCAAAGCATGTGTACAAGTTACAATGCCAAACTTTTGAATACCTTTTCCCTCCTAAACCCTAGTACAACCTTCTAAAGCTTAATGTACAAGTCAATTATGCATGAAATACAAACTAGGTCATTTTACCCCCTAAACCATGTTTATATCTTACCACCACTTTAATACAAGGTACAATCACCTAATTCACAACTCCTAAACCTAATCCCTAAATCATTCTAAACCCTAATCCTAAAACCTTAATTCATCTAACCCTAAACCAAATTCATAAAACCATAGCAAACCCATTACACCTTAAACTATTTCATAGTTTTCAGAATCTGATCTGTTAATAAAACATAAGATCCATTACACCTTAAACTATTTCATACTTTTCAGAATCTGATCCGTTAATAAAACATAAGATCTAGGAAAAATCATTAGGTTATGGGTATTAAGTAAAAATACTAGGTTGTAGCCCTATGTCTTGTGATCATTTTGCCGGTTGACTCAACCCGATTCAATGTCGGATGAATTAGTTATGTCAAATATTCCTTTGTTCTTCAAAGCTTGTTGTGGATTTCCCTGCACAAAAGTAAAAGATCAGTGGTCGCTTGGGACCCATGCCAACTACTGAATTGATCTGCCTGTGGATCAATAAAAAATTAGCTCTTAATTGAGAACGCCATGAGATCCACTATTGTCTTTGGAGACATTGTTTAAATCAGTCATTTTAGGTCTCTAAACACAACCTGCTAGGGCCTTAATAGCAGTGACCCCATTTCCCTTATCAGCACTAACTACTATTTGCCCATCAGTATTAACACCATTTACTCTGACAGTATTAACTTTTTCATTTAAAATCCTGGCATTTGGTGCTGTTGATTTATAAAAATACCTTCTAATAGGTAATAAGACTTTATGAAAAGCATTTGTTCTTAATTTTGAAATGTTTACTCTATTTGTATGAGTAGCAGTATTAACTGGTATGAATGTACTAGTTGATGTTGTTGCTCTTGGAGAACTTTGCTTGGCAACACTAACTGGTACTCTTCTAAACTTTGTTAATACTGTCGATGGAACAAATTTATTTTCATGATTTATTCTCTAAGCACTGTTCCAAACTGGTCTAACTTCCCTTTGACTAGTATTTTTTCCATATTTTTCAAAACAGACTTTTTAGCCATTCTCTTTTCATGAAAATCATAGTCCCTTTTTTAGATGGTTAAAACTGCCACAGAACAAAAACAGGCTTTCTTTGGTTAAACCTAAATCCTAACCCCCCATTTTTATGTCATTTTCCCATTCCAATCTCTTCTATCTACCTTAGGATTTTGAGTGATTATCCTAGGTTTTTCAGCTTGTTTAGGTTTAACAGATTCATTCCTAGCATTAGTAAACTCAATCCTTTTAAAACTAGGTTTGTCTGTTACATGCAAATCATTAGATTGAAAAATATCCTCATCATCATCACTAACCTAATCTTTAATGATAACTCCACTTGGCCTAACAGATTCAACTCTATGCATTTCTATACTAGTATTGCTAGTTTAAGAGGTACTTGCTTCAACTTGAGACATACTAGCACTAGTCTTATTTGTTGTAGGCCTATAAATAGAATCATCCAATCCTGCAAAAGATAGGTCAGCTAGTGGAGGCATGTAGTTCCCAGTTAAAGGAGGAGGAACATCATGATATCTATTATCCTTTTTGAACCTATCATTTGTTTGATTGTCATCTCTATCACTTAAACGACTATCAAATATACTATTAAACAATTCGCTACCACTTGAATCATTTTAATTTAATTAATCTCCATATCCTAGACCAGTTTTATCTTTAGAACTTAATTGACTATTAATAAGTTTATTTAAGTTTTTAGAAGATGTTTCAAACTGTTATAGTTTAGCTTTCAAATCATCTTTTTCTTTTAAGGTTTCATCTAACTTATTTTTAAGTGCCTAGTTGATAGCATATTTTGTTCTTTTACTTTCAAACTCTAAGACTGCAATCTTTTCTTCAAAGACAACTCATTTTTTTGATGAACAATTAACTGTGCCTCTACAGATTCTATGCCTAACTGATAAGCTACAATTTCTAGATTAGCCTTACTAAGAGTTTGTCTCTGTTCATCAAACTATTTTTGAAGTTTTTCATATGCTTTTACATGGTTTTTAGAACAAGATTGTACATCTATGTCAGACCCTGAGGAGTTTGCAGTGTAGGCCATGAAAGCAAACTCAGTTGGTTCATCTTGAGCTATATAACTCCAGTCATATCCCAGTCCATCTTGGACAATCAAAGCATTGTCCAGAACAACCAATGCATCAAAGGTCTCCACTGGTACAGTCCTTCTGTTGTTGTCCCTGCTCCTATACCTTTCATCTCCATTCCTGGTCCCTTAATTTCTTGGTGCTCTACATTCTGTTGCAAAATGGCCCCTTCTATGATAGTTAAAGCATTCAACCTTAGTTTTATCAAAACCTACAGGTTCTTTGCCATTGAAGATTAACTTTCTTCTAGTCATCTTATAAAATCACTTAACCCTTATAGAAAGCATAGTCACCTGCCATTTAAGGTCCACTTCTTCCAAATCATCATGATCAATCTACTCTAGGTCTTCATCATCCAGTTGTGGGCTATTTGACTAATTAGCAAAGAATGAGAACATTAGATCATCAGTATATGATGATAAAGAGGCTTGTTCCTGAGAATTATAGCCTGATGCAGTAGAAACGCCATTAGCGGTATTAAAATCATTACTCTTGCTAGTGTCTTCTGCAAAGAGAAAGGCCACATTCTGAGAGTTTGAAGATGATCTAGAGGAACCTTTAATATCAGCTTTAAACACTTTTAGGTTATTGTATAGATCATCAATGTCCAAATCATCTATACCATCTGTGGAAAACTAGAAAGGGGGGTTGAATAGTTTATCGCTTTTTAATTTAAGGTTTTAAGGTGTTTATAAAATTCTTGATTTGACTTTATGTAAATTCAATACTTGCACAATATAAACAATATGCTTATCTAAACAATTATGAAAAAATAATGTAGGGCAAGAAATAAGAATAAGAAAAATCAAACCACAATGTGAGGATTTATAGTGGTTTGGTAATGAAGCACCTCTTCACCCTACTCCACCCCGAGCACCAACTTGAGAGTTTTCTTCACTATGTCAACAAACTCCCTTATGGCGGAGAAAACCATACACAACGTTTCTTACATCGATTTACGACACAAAGCTAAATGTCGAGTTCTAATCTTAGCTAGAACTAATCTATCACAACACAACTTCACTACTTGTTCACAACTTCATGACATTCTTCACAACTTCCAAGACTTGTTTCACAAAAAAAGAAACTTCAGACTTCACTTCCCTACACTACTTATATCATAACTATCTAACACTACTTGGTAAGATCACCACGATCTAACTATACTTACAAGATCGCCAAGATCTTGCTACTACACACAAATACAAGATAATCTAAAGTGAAAAACCCTAGACGAAATTAGAGTTTCATTAGATAAAGATTAATCTTTACGGATCATGATCAAGAAGCCCACATAAACCAAAACTCTAATTGAAACATTGAGACCCGACCAAGAATAATACGCCATAGAAAAATCATGATCAAGTCATAATCACCACAACAGATCCGAAAAGAAAGATATACAAACCCTAATTGACTAGGGTTTGATCAATTAGAACACAACGGGTCGAAAGAAACCCAAATAAATAGTAACAAAGCTTACCAATCGTATTTCATACCCAAGCAGGTAAAGAGGACGATCATAAGCATCATTATATCAACATAACTTCAAAATCCCATTAAAACTTTTAACCACCTCGATTTCTTAAAAATTAGAGTTTTAGGGTTTTTACAAAAACCTTGTAGATCCTAGATCAAGAGTCACATGGATCTAATACCAATTGATAAGATCGCTTATATCTCAAGATTGATTAAATCTTATATATCTAGGATGAACAATAACAATGATTGATAACACGCAGCGGAATGATAAAGAACACAATCAAAGTTATCACAAGGTTTTCTTTATTGAACGTTTCCCTAATACCCCAACTATAATTTGGGGCTACACCAACTAACTATGGTGTACTATTCGACTCTCATCAGTCGACTTGCTATCTAACTATCTAGACTCTCATTGGGAGAGCTCTAGTTTTCTATGGATGGATTTTTCTAAATGCCTGGACCTCCTTTTATAGCATAAGGAGTCTTAGGCTTACAAGGAAACTAATTAATATATTAATGAGAGAATCAATTAATTATCTTCTCATTAATATTCATTCTTATCTTATTTTGACCAAATCTTTATTTTCTTCTACATCTTGTAGAACTTCATGATGACAATTTTGGTCCTTCTTGTTTCCATCTTGTTTCATTCTTTTATTCACTTTGTCTCATCAAATCAAGAATCCCAACATAAGCACTCCTTCTCCTATAAAAGGAGGTACAAGGATTTGGTGTAGGATATGGTTTTATATTTTGATATTGATAATTCTCTATATGTCGTGTTTCGTTGTTTCATGGTTTTTGTAGTTTTGTAGTTTATGTTTATATTTATCTTATATCCCGCATCGCCATAGAAGGCAAACATGTAAGCACTCCTTCTCCTATAAAAGGAGGTGCAAGGATTTGGTGTAGGATATGGTTTTAGCTAATAAGGACTATTTTTAGAAGTGATTTTGAAGCATATGACTTGCCACTTGTAGTCAATTAAGAATTTGTTTCTTCAATAGTTGAAGTATGTTGGGAATTTTAGAATTCATGAAGGACTGACATGTGAAAGATAAAGGACTTAAATGATAAAGGACCTAATTGTTATTTAAATAAAGAAAACATAAGTAATAACGAATTTGATGAAGAACTAGAAACTCCCAAACTTGTGCTATTTCTTGCACTGTCCATGTTAACCGTCAAACTTTATAAATAAATCTGTGAAATATAAGTAGACCGTAACCTCTTGGACAAAAAATCCCCATCTTTCTCTGGACACATACTATGTGATACAAATTGAGCATTGAGCACCTATATGAAAAATCACACCCTTTTGCTAAGATTTTGACAAGTCTTCATCCACTACCATTTTATAGCCCGAACAAGTTATCTTAAAATCCAACACTAACTTTAAGATATGATAAGACACCACCTTTAAACCCAGACTACAACAACAAATAAACAATAATCAATTGTCTTCGTAATCAACATCTTCAATATTCTACCAACTTGAGCCATAATCAATAAGAATAAACCATTGTTTGAAACAGTTTCTATTCCAAGAACCAAAACATGAGTATCACCTGATATCTGATAAAGCTAGCGGTACAAACTAGCTATGTCGGATAGTACTAACGATACAAACTTTATATCTCGGATGCCACTAGCAGTACAAATACTTTTCTCGGACGACAAAGGCAGTACAAACATAAACTTGAACAGTACTAACCTTTTCTAGAGCAGTCATGCATAAAATACTCGAACATTACTCAAAATCTATTTAGCATGCGAAATCCATAAGCATGAATATAGTAAAAAGAGTATTAATATATTTGGAGCCGTAAACAACAGTATTAATATAGTAATCATCAGCCCATACTCTTAAATTTGTATGCAACACGTAATACTTGGTAAATATCATAATCCCCAAAATAGACGTTACCAAAATAACCACCACGACATATATGGGATCAACCACAAGTCCCTAAAAATTAGGGATAATCAAACCAACACAAATCCCATACCATATAGTACTGTCTTACCATATCATCCAATACCAACAACACAAGGCACCACGTTTCTATGACATATAAACATAACACAAAGCTCAAACAGTAAACCCTACTATTGTAGAATCAAGAACCAACTGTTTTATATTATCAGTGTTTGCTTGCTTATAGCTTTTTAATTAAATCCAAACACGATAAGTGTTTTGTGAGCTTTCCATCTCTAACAATCAAAACCCTAATAACCACATCTGCTCTTCATCTTTTATTGTTGTTGCTGTTGTTATCACATCAAAACCAACAGCTTACCTGCTATTATATAACCTCTTGTTGCTGCTAACCAAGAGTACCCAACAGCAATATGTAGTCACTTCTTGCTACATTAGGGTTTAAATGAGTTCGTTGAGAGCTTTTATGAGCTTCCTAATTAATGAGCAACACGTGGATCTTCTTGCAAACCAATAAAGAACACTATGAATGAACAAGAAAATCACATACCCGCTGCTTCTTTCAAAAATGATTACCAGATCCAAAGTGAAAAACCCTAGACGAAATTAGGGTTTCATCAGATAAAGATTAATATTTATGGATCATGATCAAGAAGCCCACATAAACCAAAACTCTAATTGAAACATTGAGACCCGACCAAGAATAATACGTCATAGAAAAATCGTGATCAAGTCATAATCACCACAACAGATCCAAAAAGAAAGATATACAAACCCTAATTGACTAGGGTTTGATCAATTAGAACACAACGAGTCAAAAGAAACCCAAATAAATAGTAACAAAGCTTACCAATCGTATTGCATACCCAAGCAGGTAGAAGGTACTGATAAGAACGTCATCATTATATCAATCAAACTTCAAAATCTCATAAAAACTTTTAACCACCCGTCGATTTCCTGAAAATTAAGAGTATTTAGTGTTTTCTTCTACAAAAAACCTTGTAGATCCTAGATCGAGAGGAGTGTTGCACAATTGGCTCAGATACCAATATTGAGAATATCGTTTATTAGCCAAGATTTGATTAAATCTTATATATCCAAGAATGAACAAGTAACAATGATTGGATAACACGCAACGGTTATGATAAAGAACAACAATCAAAGTAAGTTCACAATGTTTTCTTTAATGAACCGTTTACCACTTATACCCAACTATAATTTTGGGGCAAACACCACTAACTAGGTCTACTATCGACAGGCTCATCAAGTCGACTGCTATCTAACTAATCCTAGACTCTCAAGTGGGAAGAAGCTCTAGTTTTTCTATTTAGGATTTTCTAAAAGCCTGTACCTCCTTTTATAGCATATAGGAGTCTTAGGCTTACAAGGAAACTATGGAGAGAATTCAATAATTATCTTCCTCATTAATATTCATTCTTTAACTTTATTTTTGACCAAAATCTTTATTTTCTTCTACACTTGGTAGAACTTCAATGAACAATTATGGTCCTTCATGTTTCCATTTTGTTTCATTATTTTATTCACTTTGTCTTATCAAATCAAGAATCCCAACATAAGCACTCCTTCTCCTATAAAAGGAGGTACAAGGATTTGGTATTTAGGATATGTTTTTATCTTTAATATTTGATAATCTCTATAATGTCGTGATTCGTTGAATTCATGGTTTTTGTAGTTTTGATATTTTATGTTTATATTTATCTTCTATACCCATGCATCGCCATAGAAGAAACATGTAAGCACTTACCTTCTCCTATAAACGGAAAGTGCATTAGGATTTGTGTGTATGGAATAAGGTTTTTAGCTAATAAGGACTATTTTCAGAAGTGATTTTGAAGCATATGACTTGCCACTTGTAGTCAATTGAGAATTTCTGTTTCGTTCAATATTGAGTATGATTCCAATACAGGGATCCCTCGTAGGGATAATCAATGTATGTGTTGCCGCACACCAAAACTCAGGAGATATAGTCTCAATGATTTTTTGGTAATCATATTAATCATTATAACGAGAAACAAAATCATAAAATAATGAATGACTTAGATCCATATCATTTTTAACACGGTATCAAAAGAAAGGGGATTGTAAATACGTATATATCATTTTTAACATTTGTACATCATCAGTATTTATATCCGTGGAACATGGCGTGTTGCTAGATTACTTACCAATATTATTATATTATTTGACACATGTCACCAAGTAGGTAGCTGTTGGGATATTGTACATATATATCAAATAATATATTTCCTGGAAATTACGTGCGCCATAGTGGGGCAAACACGTAAACACAGATGATACAGTTACATTAATGTAATGTAAATATTTGTATATTAAATATAAATTAATATGCTTCAACGAAATATTAGACCTGGTCAAACTAAAAGGGTAGAAAAGGAGGAGAGTGAAAATTAATGAAAAACTTAAGGAGGGTGTTTGTATTAAAACTTGAAGCGACCCATAGTCAATTGGTTATATACACTCCCCTAAACTTTCATAAATCGAACTACAATATAGAAATTATATATCATTACAAAAGGTCAAACTACTCACAACCCTTCTGAACATATGATATAGGTAACAACTAATTATGTTTCTTGTTTTCTCCCTGTTCGGCAAATCAAAGAACAAGAATCATAATGTTTGCATTATATCTACGTATGCATGTAATAGTTAATATGCATGCAATATATTTAATTGCATCTGCATATAACTTCAATTTATACATGCGATATGTTATAATTGTGAGATTCGATCGTATGACGCCAAGATCTAAAACATGAACATTGTGTTGGGTTGTTTTATTCCTAGAGAGAGAGATCAGACTCGTTACGTATGCTCGGTTGCACGTGTAGTGTATGCTCATCATAGAGGTTATCTACGTTGATACTTTGTTTAGTTTGTGTGGTATTCGATTTATACACACGCGTATATTCAAGAACGGTGTTTGTAACACCCCCAAAATGGGTCGCAGCGGAATAAGGATCCGGGGCATGTTACTTCAAGATCAACAGCACAAGATATATACAAGAACGACACACAAGTCGTGATAAAAAACTGATACATGGATTTAAAAAGATATATTCAAAAGCTTATAGCTTACTTGTTCTTTGTTTCATATTACAAAAGACAACATATATTTTCCCAAACATATACTCATCAGTCTTTAACTATACCATCCAAAAACATTATCCAATGCTATCCTTTTGGCAACTTCGTGCCTAATGATCTCCTGATAAAACATTGCTTAAAAACGTCCAACTAAATTGTTGGTGAACTCATAGTTATGTATTAAATTATTCAAGGACCGCAAGACTTTCACGAGTGATGTTTACAACATATGCCAACAATCCCAAAACCAGAATACTTTTGCACCTAAGCCTCATGACACCGGAAGCTCTACCTATATTTTGCTATATTTACAGTTATTTGCCCGTACAAATGTTGTATAACCCGCAACATCCAAGTCCGCATGGTCAACGTTCGTTCCTAAGATGCTAATCACCCTAACGGGGAGTTAATCCCAAAAGATCTATTTATACATACGGCGCTCACATAAAGTAATTCACAACTACATCTATGCAATTAACAGTTCTTGAATAATGGGCTCAGAGGGTTATCGCTACTTAGGGCAACACATAATCAATTATACTTTCAACACTTGCGTCCAATTTATAAACAAAGCCAGTTCTCCACCCCAAATAATAATAAATCATAAAACTGTAAAAAAGTGGGGCTATGAACTCACCTTGAGTACAGATTAGCTCAATTAATTCCATATAAAACCGTCAACAGCGATCAATTCAAAACCATATTAAATTAAGGTTGTATAAGTACAAGAGTACTTTTAATTAACACACTAATATAATCTTAAAAGTTTGTGTTACAAAGTCGTACTATCGTTCGGAAAGCAATCATAAATAAAGAGGTCATGACATACGTACAGGAGTTTTCGGACACATTAAATCGTAAATCCAACAACTCATCGATACGTCATCCGAAAGAGGCCACCCCCCAATATGAACTCCTCCTATAATATAAGCACTTTGATAACCACCAATATTCTATATAGCATAATCACCGACTAATCATTTTAGTAAAATAGTATTTAAAAGTGAATAGCACGTTATAAATATACTATTTCGTAAAATGACCTCACCTTGGTGTTTTAAAGCCCGTGCGCGCTTTCTTATTCCCAGTCTTCGTAGTAAGACGGAGCGAATCAAATATTGCATTTTAAAGTTTTAAAAATCTCTGTGATGAATAGAAAATTACGTTCCCAACAGCTCATTTGTCGTTTTTAGGGTTTTGAATTAGCGTAAACTTGTACTCCCGCGATAACTTAATTCGTTTAACTCCGATTGTTAGTGATTCCTTCGATTACAGTTCACGTATTAAAAGATTTTTAATAATATTCTCACAAATTTATCCACTGATGATATTGATTTTTACTGTACATAGAGTTTATAAAATTACTTTTATAAACTTTAATAAAATCGAAAATGTACCGGTAATTTACTCGTTAAACATTCCGTGTTAGTACGATTCTTGCGTGTACGATCTCGTAATCAAAATGGTTATATCTACATATTTTAGTGTTTCTAAAAATAAAAGTTGCTGTAATGAATATAACTTATTATAAAAATAGTTTGATAAAAGTTATTTATAGTCGTAAACTGACGTTTATGTAACGTATCTTTTTCGTTATAGATCGATTTTTGCAAGTTTCTTATCATTATGGAATCGTCATGAGGCGTATTATTTTTATAAAATATCATAACCTACTTTCTAAGATTCGAATTTAGGCAGCCCATATGTATTTAAGTGGATAACTTTATAAAAACTTGTTTTTATGTATTATTAACTTAACAAAGTTACTATATAAATCTCTTAAAAACATATTTTTTACACCTGTTGAGACTTATAATAAAGTCAAATATCATCCCTAGTCCATAATAATTCATTTTTACTCGAGTACAATTCAAAAAACCCTTTAACTTTCATTATTACCATATGTGGATTGATGTAGAAAACTAAATTATTGGTTAATTTAATATTTCTTTGTATGTTTTGTATTGGTTATATTATATTTTTATAATCTTAAATCAATAATATTTTAACTATGATCAATAAGATAAAATAAACAAATTAAAGTAAAAAATTAAATATGGCAAATTAATCAACATTTAATATAATTATTGCTCATTCCACTATAGCTATTTTTAACAAGAGTTTTTTGAAACTTTTATTTTAAATTTAACTGATTCATATGATATTTCTGATTGATAATTAAATATTAGCACGTAAATAGCAATAATTCATAGTATTATATTAACATTTGACACTTGTGGTACTTATAATAAGGTTCAATATCATCCCTAGTCCTTATAATTTCATTGTAACAAGTTTAACCCTTTTACTTTCATTATTTTCATAAGTGAAGTTTAAGAAACATTATAAAACCCTAATTTAACATAAACATGTTTATACTTAATCCATAAGTTAACATACTTTTATATTTACTTTTCCATGATATTTATAACATTAGGACATGAGAATAAGTGTATAAATTGATAAACTCAAATAAAAACTCATTTTACATATTCAAAAGTCATTAGTGGTGATTATGGCTATATTTAACATGTAATACATAAAATCATAAGAAATAAAAGTATAAAGAATTTAAGAAAACCTTAGTAATGATGTAAGAGATGTGAAATAAGTTCTAAACCCGTGTTTAGATTCAATAAACAAGCTTTCAAGCTTATAACCCAAGATTAGGTTTTCAAAACCCTAATCTTTCCTTTTTCTTCTTCTTTCTTGAAAATGATGAACCAATGCTTCCCAACACCTTAGAATACCTTAAGTATGTTGTGTATAGGGTTGTATATACTTAGAAAATCAAAGTGTGAATTTTGTTTGGTGGCTATATGATGCCGTGAGATTTGAGGTGTAAAAGAGAGAAGAAAAATGAAGTTTTGATAAGTATAAAAGAGTATGAACTTACTCATGCATGCATGCTTATTTATAGCATAAATATCTTACTAACTTAACCCTAGTTACTTTCTAACCCTAGTTAAGTTAAGCATGACAAGTTGTAAAAGGTGTAAGAGATCTTTTATGTAATATCTAGATATTATGAAATGTTTGAAAAGTCTTGGTCTCCTTTTATAAATTTCGGCATATATATATATATTACTTGCAAATGATGAACCAAAGCTTGCAAACACCTTAGAATACCTTAAGTATGTTGTGTAAAGGGTTGTATAATCTTGGAAAATCAAAGTGTGGATTGTGTATTAAAGGGGTATTGTGCCGTGAGTTTTGGGATAAGAAAGGAAGAAAGAAATGAATTTTGCATGTAAGGATTTAAGGTAGAGTTCACTTATGCATGCATGGGTATTTATAGTCAAAATATCTTGTTAACCTAACCATGGTTACTTTCTAACCCATGGTTAAGGTTAACAAGTCAAGTTGAAAAAGGTGTAAGAGTACCTTTATGAAATATCTAGATATTATCTAGATATTATTTACAACTTGTAAACTCTTGGTCTCATCCATCTAATTTCGGCATAATGCATGTATATGTGATGTTATATTTAATATTTTGAGTATTGGGTATAATCGTGGGTATTCGTTTAGGCGTAGTTAGGTTTTAGAACTTCCGGGTATGCCTAAACGCATTTTATTACGAAACGTAAGCATTTTACGTAGCCAAATAAAATAAGATGAACAAAGTTATTAATTATCCTCATAATAATCATATAACACTTGCTTGATGTAAACATTTAATTGTTTAATGCCCGTTTACATTGAATGATCATTTTTAGTTTACGCGATTTAACTTAACGTTTACGGTTTAAGAGCAAACGCGTAAAACCCTAAAAATAAATTGTGAATTACATAATGTCATACAATGACCTAAAACACGAGGTGTTATAGTCTCCCCCGGTTAGCTGAGCCTTGTCCTCAAGGCTTAAGACGCAGCACTTGACGACGGCCCGGTCTTTGAGAACAGATGTGGGTATTTCTTCCGGAATTGATCTTCGCGTTCCCATGTAAACTCTGGACCTCTCTTGGAGTTCCATCGAACCTTGACTAATGGGATACGGCTTCGCTTCAACCGTTTAACTTCACGATCTGTGATCTCTATAGGTTCCTCGACAAACTGAAGCTTGTCATCAAAATGAAGTCCATCCAACGGAACGGCTAAGGGTTCGTCGGCATGACACTTCTTTAAGTTGGACACGTGAAATGTATTATGAACTCTGCTCAGCTCCTCAGGAAGCTCGAGCTTGTATGCAACGTCTCCAACCCTTTTTATTACCTTGAAAGGTCCAACAAACCTGGGATTTAATTTCCCTCGTTTGCCAAAACGTACAACCCCTTTCCAAGGCGAAACCTTGAGCATCACTTTATCTCCAACCTCAAACTCCATCGGCTTACGCTTCAAATCAGCGTAGCTCTTTTGCCTATCACGAGCGGCTTGCATCCTTTGCTTAACTTGAATGATTTTCTCAGTCGTCTCTTGTACTATCTCTGGACCGGTGAGTTGAACTTCTCCAACCTCAGCCCAACAAACAGGCGAACGACATTTTCTACCGTAAAGTGCCTCAAAGGGTGCAGCCTTAATGCTAGCATGATAACTGTTATTGTATGAAAACTCGACCAATGGCAAATGTTTAACCCAACCATTTCCAAAGTCGATCACACAAGCTCTAAGCATATCTTCGAGAGTTTGAATGGTTCTCTCGCTTTGTCCGTCAGTTTGCGGATGATATGCCGTACTCATATCTAAACTTGTACCCAAAGCTTTCTGAAGTGACCTCCAGAAATTTGATGCGAACCTAGGGTCACGATCACAAATAATCGAGACCGGTATTCCATGCCTTGTTACTACTTCCTTTAGGTACATTCTCGCTAGTTTCTCCAGAGGGTCAGTTTCTTTCATGGGTATAAAGATTGCTGACTTTGTAAGACGGTCAACGATTACCCAAATGGTGTCATACCCTTGTGATGACCTAGGAAGCTTTGTGACAAAATCCATCGTGATATTGTCCCACTTCCATTGAGGTATTTCGGGTTGTACCAACAAACCCGATTGTCTCTGATGTTCGGCCTTAACCTTAGCACAGGTCAAGCACTTGCTAACATAGGTGGCGATATCAGCTTTCATATTGGGCCACCAATATAGCTTCTTTACGTCTTGGTACATTTTCTCGGAACCTGGATGGATAGAATACTTCGATTTGTGGGACTCGTGCATGATCACAGTCCGCAAATCGCCATAACAAGGTAACCAACTCCTGCCATTGAGGCATAGGGTTCCATCCGTACGAGGTTCCAACTTTTCTGTTCTCATTGCCTCTGGATATTTAGCATTTTCAATCAGCATACCTCCAACATCCTCACTCTTGATGTTTTCTGGTTTCCGTGCTTCAGTCTGAGCATTTAAGATTTGCTTAGGAAGATCCAAGCCAATAGTCATGACTAAAGCTCGAACTCTTAACGGGTTTGTTGGTACAACCCGAGATACCTCAATGGAAGTGGGACAATATCACCATCGGCGTTGTCTCATGTTCAATTCCTTCTGATTAAGAATATGCTGTAAACTCTTATGATCAGTGAACACCGTATACATGTGTTAGGATCTAGGACTAGATAGATCTTCTAGCCTTTGTGAATGTATAGTACTTATGTAATCACAAGCACATACGTG
>BQNB010125639.1:0-19733 GCA_026074375.1 Tanacetum coccineum | reverse complement strand
AGCCACGGTGGGTACTGAAACCGGAATGCCATCAGACCTAGCATGGTGGGCTGAGCCAACCCCATGGGTACGGCAAACCACCCTACTTTTCTTCTTCTTCTCGGCACGGCTTATGTTTGCCGCGATGGCGTCTCCCAGGAGAATTTCATCTTTACAAGCCCAGGGGTTCCGGGGGTTACGTACCTCCGGATACACGGGAATCTTGAGCTGGGAAGAGCTTAGGTGGAGGTCGCGAATAGACTGAGGAGCATCCTCACCAGTATCGCTTTCTAAATATAGAGTGCAGCGACGTATTTATTGTCGGCCTCAGGGTCATACGCCTCCACGGCTGTCAACTCTAAACCAGCTTTCCCATGCTCCACGCCATATTTCAACCCTTCACTCATACCCTTGGCTATCCCCGCGGACACAACATTGGCAAAAGCTTGCCTTAATTCCGTGGACTCGGCATATTTCATGACAGCTAGACGCAAGCCATGCCCAATTACCCACCGACGACTGGCAATTGCTGTCAACATATGCGGGTATAGCTCCTCATCAAAATCAACGCTTAGTGCGTCCAACCGTGTATCCATTTCCGCGCATCGAGTACTCACCCGCTCATCCTCATGCTTCTTGAACTCCTCAAACGCAGCCATGATCCTTTTTCCCCCATCACTTGAGCTTGTAGCACGGATACTTGCTGGGATAATTGGGCATTACCAACCTCAAGGCCAGAAAAGCGCATCCAAAGATCCTCTAGTTCCTTAGTCACTTTCGAGTTCTTGACTTCGGTGGCTTTTTTCATATTGATCTCAGCTTCCAGTTAAGCCTCTAACTCTTTTATGTGTTTCTCCCTGGTCGTTATCCTCTGGTCACGACGTGCTACCTGAGCTACATATTTCTTCAAAAGCTTCGCCTCCTGCTTGAATCTCAACCTCAGCTGGGAGCCCATAGCCACTTGCCTCGCCAGGTTCATGTTATATTGACTCAAAAATTCATCATTGGGCAAGTGACGCAGCTCCGAGAAATACCCTGGTGGCGCTATGTGATCCACCACATCCTGGCAGGCCTCGGGGGTATCTAGGCGGCAGCTATTTGGCACGCCCTACCCCGGTTGGTAGATGCTTCCTAGGGACCCAGTTATAGGAGGAGAGGGTTTAGATCTCTCGGAGTCTTGGTCTCCCGCGATTCCTTTCTCCTTTGAAGACCTGCACCCACAGAACGATGAAATTAGGTTGACAGCATCTGTACTTGAAAATAACAACTGTCAAAAATACAACCACTAAGGATCAAGGTGAAAGTTACTTACTGTGTGACATCTTGCTGGGACAGCGGTTTAGCATAAGAAAGCGGGTTCGGGTCGTTAACAGTTTGTGTCGCGATGGGAGGCTCATGTGTCTTTTGAGCATGGAGGGCAAGCCCTGTGTCTACACTCATCCCCGCCAGCAATTTCCCCCCGTAGGCGCTGTGATCAGCACGGGCGACATCATGGTCTTTCCTTAATACCTTGGCTGGGGCTTTGGGCCCTTCCTCACCCGCATCTCTCTGTCGGCGTCTTTTCCTAATGGTTGGCCCCATGGAAATCATTTCTTACACTAGATTGGGTTCCACAGTAGCTTCCGTAGCCCCTGCATCATCTGTCATGGGGATCTCTTGTTCCGTCGTGACCGAACCATGAACCCCAGCGTCAATACCCTGTGTTACTGGCGAGGGGCATCCTCATTTGAAAAGTCCAACGGAGACATCTCTATGGTGGAGGGTGTACCCGAAGATGTGGAGAGCTCAGTCGCATCCACCATTTGGATCACACGGCTCACGGTGGTTGTCATCAGTGGCACCTCGTGAGCAACTCGTTGGCGGGTCCCGGTCTTGACCTTGGTAGGGTTTGGAGCTTTGATAAGATTGAACAAATCCATTTCTGCAAAACATACATGTAACTGTTAGCGTATATGGACATTTATATATGTGGGAGACAAGCAAAAATAATTCAACACCCACCCTGGTCGTTGTCATTTAGAAATGTGGGGTACTCGTCATCGTGTAAGAAGAAGTTCTGGCTTAACCCAACTAGACATAAAAGCTCCTCCGGTTGTTTTTGGAATGGGGTACGGTGTGTGTCAAGTGTCGCCACATCCACCACGGAGTAAGTATTGGCATATGGCTTGTCATCTTTTGTAGCAGCCGAGTGCCAGGCCACAACGGTGGGGAACACTTTTTCGTCCACCCAGAAGAAGCGGTTGTTCTAATTTTTTAAGGAATCGAGTGGTTTCGTATAGCATTGTGGGGTATTTGTTTTCCTGGTTTCTTGCTAAAAGACATCCACCCCGAATTGTACGACGGCACGTAGAAGACACGAAATAGGTTCACGGTGGGGATTATATTTAGTACGCGACAGTTAATCTCGAAATGGCTAACTTTCGCCTCACCTATCACCGATAGTTGCGAAAGGTGAATTTGGCAGTATCCGAGGATGTCGAAGAGAAATTGCGAGATGGGGATGCGAAAGTTTGCAAACTCAATTTTTTTTGTGTAAACGCCTATCTTGCCCTCTGGGAAATCAACGATGTGATCCTCGGGACCAGGCAGCTCAGGGTGAAAGTTTTCCGGTATGAAGTATTCCGATAAAAACTCTAAAAGATACTCTTGAGATATGGTTGACACAGCGTCCTCGAGTTGTATGGTGTCCTTACCCATTTTTCCCTAGTTTTCTATAAAGGCGTGGGGTACTAAACTGTGATAACGAGAATCCTAAACTAGATCTATATCCGCTGCGTACTCGTAAGAGTTAATGGTTAACTTGATTGTTAAATTCCAACAATTTTTGCCCCCCAAAAAAGGCGTTTGTGTTAAATGCCTCTAAAAAAGTGCTTTCTACAAATGCTCCAGAGTGACCTAGACAATTTGGGCGACTTTCATCAAAAATTAACATGTGTTCATGCAAGTACGGGGGCGACTGGAGTGACTTGGGACACTAGGGACACTTGTTAAAATTTAGTGAAAGTCGCCCACGTCGCCTAGGTCGTCCTAAGGCATTTGTAGAAGTGAAATTTTTTGAGGGCATTTTTAGGAGATGTTTGTTTCGGCTTATATGTGGGCATATGAGCTTATTTGATTTCAGCTTATATTCATAAGCTCCAATTTTCCGTCTTATATTGAGACTTATGGACTTATATAACTTTATCATATCGTAAAAAACTTACATAAGCTCATTAAGTCTCAAAATAAGCAAAAAAATTGAAGCATACGGAATATAAGCCAAAATCAAATAAGCTCGTAAGCCCACATATTAGCCGAAACAAACACCCCATTAATACAAACATCTTTTTTTTGGGGAATTTTTTTTTCTTCCCTTTGATAAGAAACAAAGAATAATTCCAACGAGTTGGGTTACCCGCGCTTCGCCGCGGGGCGCAAAGGACAAACGGTCGTCACTTAACGTTCGTAATGTAACGACCGACTCCAAGGACTATTTTTGTAAGTTGTTAAAAAATGTTAATTGCTAGAAAAAAATATAACGGTCATTACTTAACAGTCGTTAGTGGGGAAGGGGGGATTTTTTTAATTTTTTTAAAGTGAGGACGGTCGTTACTTAACGTTCGTTAAGTAACGATTGACCCCAAGGACTATTTTCATAAGTTGTTAAAAAAAATAACGGTCGTTAATTAACAGCCGTTAGTGGGAGAGGGGGAATTTCATAATTTTTTAAAGTTAGGGTAGTTTTTGTAATTTGTGTCATAGTGTGGGGGTGTTTCGTAAAATTTATGCTAAATGGGCTGGGCCGGAATATGGGCTGGATTTTGGGCCGGTTTTGGGCCGGGTTGTGGGCTGGGTGACGGGTCGGGTCGGGGCTCCGGTTTGCAAATGGAGTTCCTGCTGATTGTTTATATTTATAATGAGTCATGAGTGTGATGGCAATTGTATGATTGTACTTGGGAGAAACTAGAAAAGGACCCACCTCACCTTCTTGCTATGTGTTTTGTCTTTGTTAAGTAAAGGGCAAGGGTCACATTTACACCCAACAGTCGCTTATCGTATTTGCTTATCTTTGAATTGACATTTATCGACTTATCATACGCAAATACTTATCTAGTGCACGACATAAGTCTTCACATGCTTTTCACTAGTTAATTATGGATATTAAGCTAGTTGTGCAAGTTTCATGTAACATCTTGTTGAGATAACGTGATGTGATTTGTTTAGCAACCTTTCATATCAATAATTTAGGTTTTGGAATATAATGTTGGAGTTAACCTAAGTAGGTCAAAAGTTATAACACGTAGTATACTATTATTGAGATGTATAAAATTAACAGACATAACAAAAGAAAGTACATAAATCTATTTTGCATGTGTGGATCATTTTTATCTTAGTAGGTTTGGTGGAAAGAATTACAGTTGATGTTGTTGAAGTTGTTAAAATTGTTGTAGAAGATAATATTGTTCGGGTGTGTATTTTGTCATAGTATATTTACTATCGAACGGAGCAAATTGTGGTTGTGAAGATATTGAGTTTGCGAATAAATGTTTAGCGGAATTTGTCGAAAATGACGAGTTTGGATGTTGTAATATCTCGAGAAGGTTATCGATAAAAGCATTTTGGGTGACTCATTTTTCGGTATTAAAAAGAAGTGAAAGTGGAAATGAAAATGAAAGTTTAGTTTGTATATAAAAATTAGTTGTGTAAAATGAGTTTTTTTTTTTGGAACGGCGATTTTATTAGAAACAAAAACTAGCAAGGAGCTAGATTACAAAACAATAATATAGGGGTTTTTGAGCCATTCGTTCCATCCGAACGAGGCTTTAGATCTATACTTACACCAATAAAAAGAACTAGCAATGACATTATCAATAAGCATCGACTTCGAAGGTTTTCTCTCGTCAAATAGGAGCTTGTTTCGATAGATCCAAACGTACCACCAAATGGAATACCAAACTCCTTCGAACATCTTTTTGAGTTTGGAATCCATACGAATTGAAACAAGCCAAGACTTCCATTCTGCATATGAGTTCAAGTTTGCGTGATCCAAATTCCACCAGCTCAAAACCTTATTAGCAATGTCCCGAACCAATCCACACCTAAAGAACAAATGGTCCGTCGATTCAATAGCATTATCACAAATGGGACACGACATATCCTGAATGTCAATACCTCTACGAGAAATGTTGAACCGGGTAGGTAAAGCATCGGTCTTGATTTTCCAGGCAAGAACGTTGATTTTTATCGGGACACACTTTACCCATCTAGTTTCTTCTCCAATATTCGGAAGGCATATCTCATCGATACGTCTACGAGCAGAGGCCACCGAAAATATACCCGTACTCTCCAGATTCCAATTCCATCTGTCAGCCGAAGGCACGATAGTGACAGAACGAACCAATTCTACCAAGCTGTCGAATTGATTTTGCTCGATACCCCCTCTAGGAATTCGACGGAAGGAGCAGACCAAACTCGTGTCGCCTATCTTGGAACTAACAGTAACATCCTTTGAGGATTCAAGCGCGTATAATCTGGGAAAAATGTCTTTAAAAATGCCCCTAGTATGCCAATGATCCAACCAGAATTTGGTGGACTCCCCGTTTCCCATCTTATGAGTCAGATAATCAAAAACGTACATACCTTTTCTTTGGAGAGATCGAACTTCACTCAAAATCGAAAGCCAACATGATTTGCCAGTAGAAGTCCATTCCGAATGAATTTTACCACCCACACCGTGAATAGCCACAATAACTTTAGTCCAAAGAGAGTCTTTTTGCGAGAGAAACTTCCAAACCCACTTAATCATCAAGCCTCTATTTAACGCAAATAAGCTAGACACACCTAGCCCGCCTCGTTTTTTGTCTGTCAAAACATTGTTCCATTTAACCCAAGAAGCCTTTTTACTACCCGGATCATGGCCATTAAAGAAATGACTTCTAATAGACTCCAAGATATGAAGCACCTTTGAAGGAACTTTGAAAATAGACATGTGAAAGACTGGAATAGATCCTAAAACCGATTTCAACAAAGTTAAACGACCACCAATAGATAAAGTTTTGGATTTCCATTTGGAAAGCCGAGACTTCACTTTTTCAACTATCTCTTGCCATGCTTGAACACGTGTCATAGAACCTCCCACTCTAGTCCCAAGATAGTAGAAAGGACACTTAAGAACGAGACATCCTAACTTTGCAGCCGCTTGGATGACCTGAGCACTTTCCACATTAATCCCCATTATCTTACTTTTGTTCAAGTTAATCTTAAGGCCCGAAGCATGAAAAAAGCATTTCAAAACGTGAATCAAAGTGGAGATATTACCGTCACTCCACTCCCCTAAGAAAATAGCATCATCCGCATAGAACATATGCGAAAGACATAAAGATTGATCTAACACAATACCTTTAAACATCCCCGCGTTTACGATCCTTTGAAAAGATAAATGAAGGCTCTCCATCACGAGGATAAAGAGGAAGGGGGATAAAGGATCGCCTTGTTTCAACCCTTTATAGAATTGGAACTCATTCGTAGGACATCCATTGACAAGAATAGAACCCTTAGAAGAAGTTAGGCAACTTTGAATCCAGTTACGCCATTTACACCTGAAACCGAACTCTTTAAGAACATCATCTAAAAAATCCCATCTAATCGAATCGAAGGCCTTTTCAAAATCGGCCTTAAAAATTAGAGTTTTCTTCTTCTTTTTGGTACACCACTAGAGAATCTCATTAAGAATAAGCGGGCCGTCTAACATTTGTCTTTCGGCGATAAACGCAGATTGCACTTCATTAACAAAGTCCCCCAAAACATTAACAAGCCGGTTAGATAAAATCTTGGCAATAGGGTTTCTTTTGTGAAAATTAAATGTCCAAAAATTGCTTTGAATGTCAGCTTTTGATTATTTATTTATTTTACACGTATCGTTTTTTAAGAAATTTGGGCCAAGAAGAGTTTTTATATGTTATAGATAGATACATTTGATAAATAATAGTATTTTAATCGAACAATATTATTTTGTAAGTTTTTTTAGTTTTTAACTAAAAACAACATTTGATTATTCTTTCAGCCAGCATGTGAATCATAGTGCAATCTTCTATCTCTAGTGTATGCACTCCTGAAGATTCATGAAACCTCCATCTTATGATTTTCCTTTTCTTCATTGATCCTTCAGATGTCATTTCATCACTTGATTTTAGCGTCTCCACAAATAATGGTAGATCACCTAGGAGCATCAAACCTAGCCGGTTGGAGGTTTGTGCTCTATTAGTTCTTCAAACAACTCGATATAGGTGATATAATCATGTCTATCTAAGACATGCAGTATCTCCCATAAAGTATCAAAAGCCCTGAAGTGATTATTTGCTCTATGAATGATGAGATACTCTCCATCAGGTGAATCAATAACTTGGAGCTCTGTAATCATGGAGATTCCTTCTAATGACTCTCTATCTTGTGCATTCTTTTCAAAGTCTACAACCCTAAGATAGTTTCTAAGCTCATCAATTGTTTCTGTTCTCAATCTTTGGTTCTTTGATGGCTGTCTTCAAGCAATTGTAGCTTTCCTTTTTCCTTAGAGTCTTTTTGTTTCTCTTTCCTTCAACATCTCCCTATTCTTTCTCTGAATCCATGGAATAAGTCTTTGAAGGAGTCTTTAATAGATGCTTGCACTTTGTCATACAATTCCTTCATCTGTGGATACTTAAGTTTTTTGCAATTGTTTGTATCTTGACCTTTTAAGAAATGCATCATTTGATTTCTTTCTTGTGACAAGAGTAGTAGGTTTCGTCAAAGTAGTTTTGGCTTTGTTTTCTTCATTCTTCAAACCTCTTTCTTTCTTCTTCTGCATCCCATTCTGCTTGAATTTTTCTAGCAACCACCTCATCATTTGTTAGTGTTTCCAAGGCTCTGAATTTGTTGATGAGTTAATTTCTTCTTTTTAGGTTTCATTCAAACCAGTATCCCTTTTGCCTTTATCTTTAGAGATCAGTTCCTTCGAGTTGGCTTGTTGTGTTGAGTTTGTTATTGGGACCAGGAATGCTCAAACCATCTTGTCTAGTAATAGCAACAAGTACTTCAGCAGCTTTAAGTTGTTCTTCAGACTCCATAACTTGAATTGGGACAGAGTGGGCTTATTGGTCGGATTGGGCTTGAAGGACGGCCTTCATCTTAATATTTAGTAGTCCTTGGAGGTAATAGTACCCAGTCTAGCAGTATTTTGAGTTGTCTCATATCCAGTTCTTCTGTTTCTCCACTCTTTAAAATAGAAGTTCTTTCTCTCAATATTTAACTTCCTTCTGTCTCATCACTTTTTCTTTTCCAAATCAGGAGTAAAGCAGATCTTTATCAAAAATATCATCAAAGAAAAGGTGTGCTGTATCTTTTCTTGAACATTGTGCTCTTCAGACAAAGTACCTTCATCCTTATTCTCATCCCCAATTTGACTGAAGACACTTTCTTCTTATGCTTCTTTCTTCGTCTCTTTTGCTTCTTAAGGTTTTGATTCTCTACCCAAAAAGCATGATGCTGGACCACTGGCTGGACGAATTTGGACAGTTTCTTGAGCTTGGCTTTGAGCTTGATTATTTGTTTAGCTTGAGAAAGGGTTTGCCTCTTGAGTCTCTTAACTTCCCTGTTCAAAGCATATATATCTAAAAGTCCTCATATCCTCCAGATGTTTGAGAGCATCTGTGGAGTATAATCTTTGGGAGATTTAGGAATTAAGATGCAGTACATTGATATCAGAGTACCTTGTAAGGTTCAATACTTATAATTGCATCAGAATCATGTGGTGTAGCAGTACCATGAGGATAGCAGTACTTGTATCTGAAGCACGTAGTTGAGAATGAGCAGCACTTGAGTTTGGAGACCGCCTTGAGCATCCCTTGCAGAACTTGCAGCCCTAGAATGAGGACTAGTACTATGTTCTTCCTCCGCTGCCAATGCTGTTACTACCTCTAACATAGATGGAGTCAAAGGTGTAATCCTACACGAGAACTTAGGACTATGCTTCCTCATGAATGTAAAAACCTTAGAAGGAAGTGAAACGGATGGTATAAAGTCCTGAGGTCTGTGGGGGAGGGGGCTTACTCCCTCTAACTGCTTGTTCAAAAACAATTGAACGAACCTAGGATACATAAGAAAAGGTGTACCATTTGAAATATGTCCTAGCATCCCAGTTAGAATCATCAAGGAGAAATTAAACTTTTGGTTTGTGGCTAGACCTACAAGGAGAGAGGCAATGTTTGTCAACAAATTGTTCTCCATGAGTGCTCTTAGTGACTTAAACAGTGGAGTAAGACATGAACTTTACTTTACTAGACTCTGTGGGCTTAATAGTGGTTTGAGGAAAAGTGAGTTATGTAAGTACCCCTCGTAGCCAATATCTCTGAGCAAGTCCCAAATAACTTGCTTAGGAAAGCAATCACTCCATTTTCATCATCAAAGAGTAGGTCAGCTCGAATGGTGGATGAATTCAGAATCAAATCTTCTTGCCAGCTTCCTTGGCGCGTATGTGAGGTACGTCATTGTTCCTTGGAGGAGAGTTGTAGCCAAAATTGTTGAAGCCAAGGACCGATGAGATCTCGAGTCAACCAACAAGAGTAATTAATGGAAGCAGCCTAGTGGAATGTCGGATGGATTTGATAAAAATCCAGCATTCTGTGCCGTACTTTTACACACTAGCAATCATGTTGTGCTTGTTACAAGTGCGAATATTTGCCATTTGAAGGGAAATTAATGTGCGTCGGAGGTTGTAATTTTAAGAAAGTATGTATGAAAAGAGATAAAGTGAGAAAAAAGTGCAATTCAGTTGAGTATTTATAGGTTAGTGTTGGATTACTATGGAAGTTACCTGTTGTAAATACGTTTTTTAGCGCAAAACACGTTCGTTTGACCGTTGACCGAAGTTAGAACAGTTCTTTGTTGTCTAAGCAGTACTTTCTAGACAAGCAGTACTTGGAGTTGGCTAAAGCAGTACTTTCACTTAAAAATATGTCCAACTCAAATATGTGCAAACGACACCTGCTAATCTTGCAAAATATCTCTTCAAATCTCAAACCTCTGAAAAATAATTCATATCCTCCCTTCAAAGTTGCTAAAAGTGCTTCCAAATATCCAATCTAACCAAACCAGTAATTTACTTGATCACCAGTACTTTAATATGATCCCCCCTCAAAGATGTATGGGTTCAATCATCCCAATTGTTACACCAAAAAGTCTAAATCTTGCCAAGTCAAAGCCTTTGGTTGAGGTAAATCTGCTACATATGTCATCAGTATGATCACTGTGACCTCATTAATGAGCCTTTGCTCAATAAACAATCTAGAATGATGTCGATGTCGAATCTGATTATGCTTGGTCTTTGAGTGAAAAACAGGATTCTTCACAATGCAAAATTGGTGCTCTTATTTCTATATGGATTTCCGTGGTTATGGAAGTTAAATCCTTAATCAAGTAGTTGATTTTGCATCCCAAAAGTACCTGAGCACAACAACTTGCAGCTGCCACATATTCTGCTTCTATAGAGGAGATAGCCACATGTTTGTTTTTGCATTGCCAAGAGGACCAGTCTTCTTCCAAGATATTGTCATCCTCCTGAAGTTGATCGTCTTTATGATTGTCCCCAGCATAGTACTATCGGAAAAAGTCTTCTAAGTGAAAGGAGAGTCTTAGGCTACCATAGAACCCAATTTGGTGTTGTTTGAAGGTACCTAAGATCCTTTTGCAGCATGTAGATGAGAAACTTTGGAGTGACTTGAAATCTTGCTCCAGAAAAAACAGAAACATATGTCTGGTCTTGAACGCAGTTTAGTACATGAGAAACCAATCATAAGACTGTAAGGACGTACATCAACTTCTTCACCTTCTTCATCTTTTCTAGAGAATTATGAGCTTCAAGGGAGTGGATGCTGGCTTAATGGTTCTAAAGTCAACACTTGTTGAGAATATCTTTCCAACATATTTCTCTTGACTTAGGAAATACCACCATTAGATTGCTTGACTTGAAGCACCAAAAGAAGATGAGTTCACAATGGAACGCATCTTGTATTACTTTTGTATAGATCTTCAAAATCCTTCACCATAGGAAGACTTGGTGGATCCAAAGATGATAGCATCACATATACCTGTACAAACATGATATCTCTTCTATCCTTTTAATAAACAGAGTTTTCTCAATAGCCCTCTCCTAGTTCCATGTTTCAAAGAAAAGTGGAAAGTCTTCATACCATGCTCTTGGGGCTGATGCAGGCCTTTAAGTGATTAACAACTCTGTTTAGACCTTGTTTGGATGAGCGGATCTTCAAAATCCTTGGAGGCCTGTTTGACATACACTTCTTCTGTGGTGTTGCCATATAAGAATGCCACTCTTGACATCCATCTGATAGATAATGAAGCCCATGTAAGATGCAAATGCCAAAAAGAGTCTTGATTCGCTTCTATTCTGGCAACTGGTGCAAACAATTCATATTAATCCACAACCTTCTTCTTGTCTGTAACCTTGTGCAAAATAGGCGTGCTTTGTTCTTGATAATAGTAACCCGTTCATCTTTCTTGTTTCTAAAAACCCATTTTGTTCAACATCACCTCTTGGCCTTCTGTATGGTCACATAACTCCATACCTCTTGTAGCTTGAATTGAAGTAGTTCTTCTTGCATCGCTTCAACCCAACTTTCATCTGCTAAGGCTTGAGAGACTTTCTTGGGTTCCTCTTGAGATAAGAAACAAGCAAACAGGCAGGTTTGCTGATCTTTGTGGTTAGTTCTGTTTTGTTTGTATATAAAAGACAGCAATGCTTGATGTTGGTTTGAAGTACTGTCTTGAAGCTTTCTTCTTGTTTGAACCCCGGCAATACTTTTGCCAATAATTTGACTTTGAGGATGAATCTTATGAATTCTATAGTGTAGGAGTAGAGCGGACATCAATGGAGGATCCAATGTTGTTGTAGTCAGATACTCCGGCTTCCTCAGCATCAAAGTGTTTGTTAGAGAAAAACCACCATCTTTGGAATTATCACTCATCGAATCTGTAGGGGTGTATTGCCAGTACTTTGAGGAGGTGTATTAGCAGTACTTAGAGTGAAAGTACTGTCAACACACTCTTTTCCCTTGTCAAGTGCTATTCTCTTCTTTTCCTCTTCAAAAGCATTCCTTTGAGCATCATTATGAAGTTTAGCAAGAGATTCTTGATGCATCAAACTTACAAGCTCATCATGAAGAACTTGTTCTTCAGAGGATAATGGAACTTCTTTGTCAGCAGTACGTTCCTCTGAAGGCTTATTCTGAGCTGCATGAATGTTTGGACCATGAACAATGAACTGTTGAACATCTAAATCTTCATCATCATCACAAGATATTCCTTGTTCTTTTGAATCAGCATAGTTTTCTTTCCTTACAGGAATGTAATTCATGGATGGAGTTAGAAGTTCAAGATCAAACATCCAATCAGGACCTTTTCCCTTTTGATTCTCCTGATTCTCAAGAAAGTTTACATGAAGACAGTCTTGAACCTTTCTTGTGACCCTGTTATAGACTCTAAAACCTTTGCTGTTAGTAGAGTATCCCCTACAGTAGCCCTTCTTCTGACTTGCCATCAAACTTACCCAAATGATCTAGAGTATTAAGTATAGTCAGAGGACATCCAAAAGGTCTCATGAAACTGATGTTAGGAGATCTTCCCATCAAGATTTCATAAGGAGTCTTCATTTGAGGTTTAGTGCACCACCCAAACTTATTAAAGCACATAACAGGCCAGTATTGACTGCTTAGCCCAAATTGAATAGTAGAAGGGAGTATGCTAACATTAGTTCTAGCAGCTTCAAATGATAGTCCTATTCTTTTTTTCTGCGACACCTTTTCCTGTGGAGTCCTTGCAATGCTCATTTTCTCTCATGACTCCTTGTGGCACAAAACTCATTCATAAGTGAATTCTTGAACTCTGTTCCATGGTCACACCTGATGGTCATTCACTTTTGTCTTTAGCTTGTTTTCTTACCCAATGCCATATCATGATGATATAATATGTTAGCATCCTTGTAGGCCAAGAAAAACACCAACTGAATTTACTACAGTCATCAGTTACCACCAAGCAGTATTCTTCCTATTTACACTTTCCACTGAAACAGGTCCAACAAATCCATATGTAAGCAATTCAAGAGGTTATTAACAGTTCTTTCTTCAATCTTTGCAAGAATGCCTGTTGCTGTTTACCCTTCTACATGCCAAACATGAGTGATCAAGCTTGAATGTCTTTGAAGGTAAACCCCTAACCAGATTGCCTTTAACCAACTTGTTGATATTTTTGAAGTTGACATGCCCCAGTCTTCTGTGCCATAGGACAGCTTCATCCTCTGTTGCCTTTGCAACCAAACAAGTGATCTCCGAGGGGTAGAAATATTCTTTTGATCCAGGCTTAGACATCATTCTTTCTAGGAGCTCTAAGAATTACCAGATCTTCATCAACAAACTTGAACTTTGGAGATAGGATAAGACATTCTTTATCTGTGAAGAGAACATTGTGCTTCTTATCACAGATTTGAGAAACAGATAAGAGATTAAACTTGAGCTCCTCCACATAGCTAACTTTCTCAAAGTCTAAGCATGATGTCTTAATGGTTCCTTTTCCTGAGATTCTTCCACCTTTAGAGTCATTTCCAAAAGCCACATAACCACCTTTGAACTCTTTAAAATCAGACAGCTTGTCCTTGTCTCCTGTCATACTTCCAGAGCATCCACTGTCAATGATAGCATAGTCCTTGAGATCTTCTTCTGGATTGCCCTGTACAAACAATTTCAAAGCATTAGACTCTTTTAGGGACCCAAGTCATAACTGACTTGGATACCCCTAATGGAGTTACATACTCAAATTGCTTGAGTGTGTAAGATCCGTATCATATTCCCAGTATCGAATAGTTCCCTTTTGGTCTCCATGTTTGTTTTGGATTTATCATTGCATTCTTTTTGACAGTTTGTGGAAGTACTGCTTGGGATTCAATAGTACTTCCTTTCTTTACCCAGATAGATTTCACAATTTTCTTGGGTCTATGTGGTCTATGAGGAGTCCTTGTGGTAGAAGACCTTGATGATGGTGAAAAGCTTGAGGTTCTAGGTCTTACTGTTATCTATCCTTGGATGATAAGTCTACTAGTACTTTGTGATAGTACTATACATGTGGGACTCTAGACTCTACTCTGCTACCTTGATAAGTACATTAGTAGTACTTTTGAAGTACTGTTTGTGTACATTGGGGCTCTAGCAGTACTTATACATCCCCATCCCTATGTAAGTCTGACTGATGGAATATAGGATCTCTCTTGTGAGGCGTACCTAGAGTTTCTTGAGAATTTACTATGGTTACTCTTTGATGATGTTCCAAACGGGTCATTGTTTCCCTTGACCCTGTGTTCCCTTAGGATTTATTGAGTTTGGGTGTGTTGAGGAAAATTTTCTTTCATGTAGGTTTTACATAATCTTAATTAGGTGATTAGGACTGTAACATACCAAAAAATTTAATTTACCCCCTTTGTTCCCAAGCCCCTTTGTCCTAGATCTTGACCAACATCTGTTTTGACTGTTGGTGACTGTTTTCAAAAGATGTTTCACTTTTCTCTGAGTTAAAAGCAGTTTCCTTTTGACTTCTGAACATCAGTCTCTTCATCATCACTATCAACCCAATCTTCTAATTAGGACTTTATTTCTATCAATTGTGATTGATTGATTTTGTTTCTCTTGCTTAACAACTTTATTCTATTTGCTAGTTCATCTATCCCTGTTAAAGGAGGAATTTGCCCTAGGTGATATTAATTGTACCTGTAGGTGGAGGTACTGACTTTGTTCGGCCATTTCTCTTTTGAATTTTCGTACGCAGAATCAGTCAAAGTTTCTTCCCCCAGATGAAATGTCACTTTCTCCATACTATTGTAGTCTCAATCACCAACCCTATACTTGTCTTACAGACACATATCTTTGTTTGTTTAGGACTTCGTTTTGAAGTACAGAAGCATTTGTCCATTTCTCAAGTTTTACTTTGAAATCATCTCGTTCTTTTAAGGCTTGATCTAATTCCTTTTGTTTTTCTTCTAGTTTCAAATCTCTTATCTTTAAGTCATATTCCATTTGTTCATACTTATCACCCCATGCATATTCATTCTTTTCATGTGTTTTAAGTATGACCTCTAATGACTCTAAGCTCATTTGATATCCTAGCTTTTCTGTCCTAGATCTTTGAAAATATCTCTTTCTTTTGATAGGTTTTTAAGCAAAGTTTATTAAGACTTAAATACATTTGGAACAGTAAGGTACATCTGGTTGTAGCCATCAAAGCTTAGAGGTTACTAGTTGCATCTCATCAGCTGTGTTGCTCTGTCAAATATCATTAGTCCTTCTTGTCCAAAGTGCATGTCTGCTCCATGCCATCAAACTCTTTGCTCATTATCTTGTCACTCCTGTCAGTGCCTTCATTAGCATATGTCACTGGTTCAAGCATCAAAATTCCTTGGTCCAATCATTATCTTCATTGTTGTCTGTTGCCAACAAGCTTTTGAGTTTGAATCTTCAATAGCCTCAATTTCTTTTCATTTACGACCATTTGCTCTGTTTTCTGGAATTTAGCAAATATACACTCTCTAGTAAAATGACCTAACTTTTGACAGGTTAAAAGAATTCAATTTTTGATTATCAGGTAATCGTAATTCTTTGGCTGAGGTCAATGGGTCTTCCTGTCTTCCTCATAAACTTTCTTACATTGATGTTATCATAGCCTCTTGCCTCGAATGTCTAATTTCTTCCATAGCTTATTCATCATTTTGCAGGCAGGTCTATCATCATGAGTTGTAGGCATAGTTGCTTGTGAGCAAAAGAAGGAACATATGATTTTCATCTGAGTGAGAAGCACAGTTTGAGAGCAGTTGCACCTTGCTCGAGATAGCTTGAGTATATCTTTTGAGATTGTGTTGGTTCAGCAGTACTTTGTTTCAAAAGTACTGCATTTCGACTTCTGTGGACAGAAAAGCAATGTTTTGAGAGTTTGAATTTGAGACTCATTCAATTCATGTCATACACCTTTTTGTTGTTGTAGAGATCATCAAAGCTAATCGTCAATCAAGGTTGTCCACGAATCATGGTAGCCACTACCATGCCACACAGATGGGTAGGCTTTTTAGGAAACTTCAAATTTGAATCTTCAATGGAACCGTAGCTTCATGTAATTAAAGCATGGCTAAGATTATGCTGAAACCTTTCGTATGTGATTAGTTCTTCCCTAGCTCCAATAGTAAATGTCTCAATTATTGTGTCAACAGATTCTTTTGCATCTTCATTTGAGCTCGTTTCCTCCAAATTCCATGGCTTTTATGGCGTTCCATTAAGATTCTTGCTTCTAAAGCATCATGAAAACTGAGAAGATGTCTATCAGGTATGAGGAAAGCAGTATATTAAGGCTTTCTCATTGTTCTTCTTGCGTTTTGCAGCAAGTTAAGTTTTTGGTGCAGAACTGAGGAGAGCAGATCTGTTGTGGTATGGTTTCCATTTGGTGATTATGTCCTTAGTTATGTGATCAGTGATAGCGATATACTGTCGCTTCTCATGGACCATAGCGTATATTCACCTTTCTTGATTTAGGGATTATAAGTGCAGTAACGGACAGAGGTGGGAGGGATAGGTTCTGTTTAAGAACATTTTTTGTATGAGTTAGAAAGATTTCGATTGATAAAAGTTCTTCTAGATCAGAGTCTCTTCACAAGCTCTGGATACACTTGTAGGATCGATATTCCTTAATGAAACACTGATATACTGTCTACTATGCGGAATCTAGTTGGCAGTACTTAAGAAGAACACACAAATTGTTTCTCAAACGATTTCTATTATAAACTTTTGAATCTGCCTAATATTGCAGATCCCTAATACCAATACTAATAATTCTTAACCTTCTTGTGTGTTTTTTTTACCTTCTTCCTTTTATTTTCATTCTCTATCTTTCTTTCTTCGTCTTACTCCTTTATCTAGTAGTAGTTCAGTCTTTTTATCTTATTTTATTTTTCTTTTCTTGTTTGTTGATTCACTTTCTAGTTGTTCTCTACTGTTTTTTTCATTTTGATTCTCTTTTTTTCTTGTACTTTCTTTTGTTATTTTTTTTCTTGACCCTTTTCTTGTGTTTTTTATATCACTTAATTATCCTTCTAGAGATCCTTTATAAACATAAGGTTAACCTCTAGTAGGATGTACGTCCTTGTATGACATAAAACACTAATCACATACTAATCATTAAACTAACTGTTACAAGATAATTACTAACATAACCATTTAAATGATAATCCTTTAAGATTCCTTTATCCACGGCAGTACTTCGATCTTTGACTGGCAGTACCTTGACTTTCTACTTAGCAGTACTTTGACCTTTTGCTTAGCAGTACGTTGACCGATTGAATTGTTTTTCCCAACAAACCAGAATTTGGTGGACTCCCCGTTTCCCATCTTATGAGTCAGATAATCAAAAACGTACATACCTTTCTTGGAGATGATCGACTTCACTAAAAATCGAAAGCCCAAATGATTGCCAGTAGAAAGTCCATTCCGAATGAATTTTACCACCCCACACGGTGAATAGCCACAATACTTTAGTCCAAAGAGAGTCTTTTTGCGAGAGAAACTTCCAAACCATTAATCATTCAAGCTCTATTTAACGAAATAGCTTGACCGCCTACGCAAGCCTCGTTTTTTGTCTGTTAATACATTGTTCCATTTTATCCAAGGATGACTTTTTAATTACCCGGATTCATGACCATTAAATAAATGACTTTAATAACTCCAAGATATGAAGCACCTTTGAAGGAACTTGAAAATAGACTGTGATAAGACTGAAATAGATCCTAAACCCGATTTCAACAAGTTAAACGACCACCATAGACTATGTTTTGGATTTCCATTTGGAAAGCCGAGGGACTTCACTTTTTCATTATCTGCTTGCCATGCTTCGTACACGTGTCATAGAACCTCCACTCTAGTCCCAAGATAGTAGAAAGGTCACTTAAGACGAGAAATCCTACCTTGCAGCCACTTTGATGACCTGGCAACTTTCAATTAATCCCCATTATATTACTTTTTTGTTCAAGTAATCTTAAGGCCCGAAGCTTGAAAAAAGCATTTCAAACGTGAATCAAAGTGGGATATATCGTCACTACACTCCCCTAAGAAAAATAGCATCATCCGATAGGAAATATGCGAAAGGCATAAAGATTGATCTAAACACAATATCCTTTAAACATCCCGCGTTTACGATCCTTTGAAAAGATAAAATGCTTGTCTACATCACGAGGATAAAGAGGAAGGGGTAAAGGATCGCCTTGTTTCACCCTTTTATAAGAATTGGAACTCATTCGTAGGACATCATTTGACAAGAATAGAACCCTTAGAAGAAGTTAGGCAACTTTTGAATCAGTTACGCCATTTAACCTGAATACCGAACTCTTTAAGAACATCATCTAAAAATAATCCCATCTATATCGAATCGAAGGCCTTTTCAAAATCGGCATTAAAAAATTAGTGTTTTCGTTTCTTTTTGGGTACCACCACTAGAGAATCTCATTAAGAATAAGCGGGCCGTCTAACATTTGTCTTTCGGCGATAAACGCAGATTGCACTTCATTAACAAAGTCCCCCAAAACATTAACAAGCCGGTTAGATAAAATCTTGGCAATAGGGTTTCTTTTGTGAAAATTAAATGTCCAAAAATTGCTTTGAATGTCAGCTTTTGATTATTTATTTATTTTACACGTATCGTTTTTTAAGAAATTTGGGCCAAGAAGAGTTTTTATATGTTATAGATAGATACATTTGATAAATAATAGTATTTTAATCGAACAATATTATTTTGTAAGTTTTTTTAGTTTTTAACTAAAAACAACATTTGATTATTTTCTCTTTATATGTAATAGAGATATATATTTCATATTCTTCTAAAAATTTATTTATTGATTGATGTGGAAATGCTAAAATACACACATCCAATACTTTTTGCAAAGTACAGTATATAATTATATATCATCAGATGCCTTTTCATTGTTTTGTTTTCTTATGCTAAAACAGAATATAATACTTATTTAATGTGTCAACAAATATTCATGATTATGAGGTTTAAAGATATGTTTAACTAATAAAAATTTGTAAGAGAATATATCTTTGATCAGGGACGGAACCAGGGGGGTCCCGCGGGTGCCCGGAAACCCTATGAATTTTTTCGATTTAGTGTTAATTTTTGAAAAAAACATCGATTTATCCAAATGTATCTTAAATGCACCCGGTCTATCGAAAAGTACTTCTAGAGCTACGGTTCAAAAAAATTTGTCCACCCTGTTATATTTGGTCTTGGTTCCGTCCGTGTCTTTGATCGTAACCAAAATTTTCTCATTATTTCACAAGTTAATAAAACACACATATAAGTTTAGACATGAAAGTGATCATATTTCTCACCTCGCAATCATTTCTCAGACCAAAATTTATGAACGTGTATATAGCTAAATAATGCATATCATAAATCAAAACATATCCGATTGAAAGTGTTGTAACAACGCAATACAAAAACATAAAATAATTGTGTTGTTCTTCACACTTTGATTTTAAAATCCTCTAAGGCTCCTTCGTTGTAGTCTTTCTTCACTTCGTATGCTTTAAGAAATTCTTTAAATTGAAATGCATGATAGAGCGGATAATTAGATTCGTTGATAAGAGCTTTAGCAGGTTCTATGATGGTGTCAGGTTTCGGATTAATAGAATACACAATTGATGTTC
>BQNB010125638.1:0-19733 GCA_026074375.1 Tanacetum coccineum | reverse complement strand
CTTGTTTTACAAACTCTACGGGGTGGAATTACATGCTTGTTTTACTACGGACATTCAAGTGTTTTCAAAGTGTATGCTATCTAGATTACTGCCTGATTATTAATGCCTAAGTTACCTTCTTGCCGTAAAGTCCCTTTATTTGTCTTTTTCTTTTGATCTCATTTTGTATGCTCTGGCATTTCTTTTTCGAGAATTCTCAGATTTGTTTTTTCGCGTATGGATTTTATCTCTTGTTTTATTTGTGTTTCCTCACCAAAAAATATTTATGAAATGATACTCTTTCAAGAATAATAAAGATATACTCTGCTTTTGAAAATACCAATTTGACAAAAACACAAGTAGTGATAACCATTGATGTTTAAGAAATCCAAGAGTATAACTTTATATTCTCGTAAAAAAACTTTTCAGTAAAAGAGTACCACTTTTTGACACAAAGATACAGTTTTTTGATAGAAATATGAGATAACATTTCCAAAATCACAAGTTTGCCAAAAAAATGTTTGAAAAGTATGATTATACAACCAAACTAATGTAACAATAATTGGATAGTCACTAAGCCACTCACTTCTCATTCTGTTCAGTGCAGAAAACGGCCAAAACCGGACATGACTTAGACCATTACCCAATTGAGTACAACAGTTAGTCATAAATCATTTTTGAACAGTTTTTGAAACATTCTTTTCAAAACTTTGAAATTTGCCTTTGTTGAGACATGAGAATCTATGATCACAAACAGTTGAATCACCATGTTCATTCATTTCTTTTTCTCAAATCATTTAAATCATTGATCACTGAATGAGAAATTTAGCTATGAAAAACATATTATTATATACGATATTTGGATGGTCAGTATATTGCTCAATCCTCATCCTGTTAAATTCAGGAAACGGTCGTAACCGGACACAATCTTCACCATTTGGCCCATCTATCAATATAAAAATATGATTTTATAACTAAATTTGTCATTAGTTTTTTTTATAAAATGCCATTATGTTTAGCAATTAAGCCCACTTGAGTATTCGTAAAAATTTAGCCCATGAAAGTCGTTTTCCGAAACCCAAACTAAAAAGCCCAATTTTGTTTTACGAAACCTAGTTTTGGCCCAATATGTCATTTATGAAACCTTTCAGCTTTGGCCCAAAACCTTTACGAAATCATTTGTGACTGGCCCAATTACGATTTACGAAACCATTTAGTAAACCCTTACGAAACCGAAACCTGAAACTTTCACTTTCGTAAAACATAATTATCAATGAAATTGATAATCTGAAAGACTTGTCTTAATTTTCAGTTTATTATTATCATTTTATTCACAGTTCAAGACTTGTTCCTATATCTGAAAGCACAAGTTCAAGTTTACGAAACCATCATGGTTACGAAACCTCATAATTTTTAGTCCACAAATGATGTTATCGGTGATCAATTCACACCAATCATATTCTAAGATACTTATCTATATTTTGCCTCAATTAATTTATCATTTCAAACACTTTTATTTTTATGAAACCCTAGATCTATACGAAACCTATGTTATCAATCAATTAAAGCAGTTATGTAAAAAAGGAATTGAAGAAGATCACGTTTCTCACGTTTGATTATCACTGAGAACTGAAAGAACAATTTGGATTGTTGTTTTCTAAGTTACGAAAGCTCAAACTTTGCAAAGTATTTACGAAAGCTCTTTTAGTTACGTACGAAAGTAATAGCTTACGTATGACCATGTTCTTTTTATATTTACGAAAATAACTTTGCATTTTTAACATTTTCAGTCCCTCTGCTTACTTTCGTAAACATTATTAGCCCATACGAAACTATCCTTTTGCACTTTTGGCATTTTCAGTCCCTTTACTTTCTTTCGTAAACATTATTAGCCCATACGAAACTATCCTTTTGCATTTTGGCATTTTCAGCCCTTCTACTTACTTTCGTAAGCTTTCATTTCTCCAAAAAAAATTATAAACTCCCCCTTGGAGTTAGACCTATTTTCACAACAAACCTTTTTAAGTTCCCGTTATTTACCACAAAAATTTCATAACTCCCTTTTGAACAAATATTCATTTGGAATTTCTTTCCTTTTGATAAAGGTTTTATTAAAAAAGAAGTCATTTTTGCTTTTGAAATCATTTTTTTTATTTTCTGATCATGATATATCTGAAAATTTATAACTTTCCCTCAATAAAATATCTAATTAAAGAATTTTATCGAGAAATAGTTAATTTTGCAGTTTTGAACACACTTGAGAAGATTTTTGAAAATCAAGAATTTCATAACTCCCCCTTGAATAAATGTCTAATAAAAGAAATTATTCAAGAGTTTGTTAATGATGCTGTTTTAGTACGCTTGATTATTCAATGATGGTGTTTTTGAAAAAATGTTGTTGAAGAAATCTTGTTCTCGAAAGATGTAATTATGGAAATCATTTCTTTGTGAATGGATTATGATTACAAAACACATATTTTAGCTGTGAAATATCATTTTTATGAATGATTTACTCCTCCTCAGTTTATGATACATTATTTTTGCATTTAAAAAACCACGTTTGAGAAATACAATATCATAAAACTGATAAAAACAGAGAAGATATGTGTTTGCATCATTTAAATTATTATTTATTTATTTATTATTTTTCAAATTTTTATTTGTTTTTTATTTTTGAAAAAGAAACAAAATATTTTTGTTGTTTTTGAATTTTTTTATTTTTTATTTTTTTTAAATGTATTTACAAAAGTTTTTGATGTATGATCTTTCATTCAAGAAGATAACTTTGCGAGACGTTCCAACTCAGTTGGAGTCATACATCTCATACGAATCCTGTGAACTAAATACTCAAACCTTTCTCTTGGAAGGGCTTTAGTAAATAGATCAGCAAGTTGATATTCCGTCCCGACAAAGTAAAGTTCAATGGTACCTCGTTCAACATGCTCCTTGATAAAGTGATAACGGATTTATATTGATTTTTTGTAACGTGAATGTTTGTACTGGATTGCATAAAGGGAAATTGCCTTTTGAGTCACAGTAGCATGGAATCTTGTTGTAATGATATCCGATAATCCAACAGTTGCGTTCGCATCCCAAATACTTGTTTGTAGCATGCCTGACAAAAGATACTTTACTCCTTCCGCAGTTGACATACTATATAATCCGTTTTTTACGACCAAGCTGACTAGCTGACTCCCAAGAAACTGAAGTCCTCCAATGTGGAATTTTAAAAACATCAAAGCACCCTACTAAATCTACATCTAATACGTAATAGCATCAAATCCAGAATCCTTTGAGTAGCACAATCCCTTGTTAATGGATTTTCGTAGGTACCGAACGATCCTTTTGACCTCTTTGAGGTGTTTTTCAGTTGGGTGTAGCACTGATAACGTACAAAAACAAATATGCAAATGCAATATCTTTCGTACTTGTCAGTGAGATACATAGTCCTCCAATCAACTTTTGATCATTGAGTGATTGTCTAAGGTACCGAAATATCCTTTTGACCTCTTTAAGGTGTTTCTCAGTTGGGCGTGCCTGATAACGTGCACATACAAATGTTGTAAATGTAATATCTGATCGACTTGCAATGAGATAAATGAGTCCTCCAATCATAATTACTTGGAGTACCCTATAAATCTACATCGATTTTGGCAGTAGCCATTAGTGTCGTAACAGTATCACATTTTCCATCTAGTGTTTTCTAAGAATCTCCATAGTGTATTATCATTGGTTTATGAAGATTCCACGAGGGGATTGATGAATCTGAAGTCCTAGAAAGAACTTCATCTCACCTATCATTGAAATTTCAAAGTTATCTTTCATTAGTTTTGCAAATCTGTTTGAGAAAACGGGATTTGTGGAACCAAAAATAATGTCATCAGCATATATTCGAACTAATAAAATGTCCTCCGCGTGTCTTCATGTAAACAGTGTTGGATCAACAATACCTTTTGTGAAATGGTGTTCAATCAAGAATGCAGTCTTTACATCCATAAATCCGTCTGGTATATTGTAAAGTTCTTGTAAGCCGCGTAAGCCACGAATATGCAAACAGCTTCTAGGCGTGCTACTGGAGCAAACGACTCCTCAAAATCTATTCCTTCTTGTTGAATATAATCCTGTGCAACGAGACGTGATTTGTTCTGAATAACCATGTTTTCAGCATCTGTCTTGTTTTTCCAAAGCCATTTTACCTTAATTGCATATCTGCCTTCAGGTAATGAAATAAGTTCCCACACATCTAATCTTTTGAACTGATTAAGTTCATCTTGCATGGATTCGATCCAACTATGATCAAGCATAGCTTCCTTGATGTTTTTAGGTTCAGTAAGACTCACTGTGAGTGTATACATACACAACTCTGCATTAGTTCGGAGTCTATTCTTGTTTGAACTGGCTTGAAAGGGTCACCAATCACTTGTTCAATTGGATGATTCTTAGTCCATTTATCAGTGTAGCGATGTTGTTGATGGGCTCGTGCATATTTGACGGGTCCTGATAGTTTGAGGATGACTCAGCTTCTTCGAACTCAGGAATTTCAAAAGAATGCATGATAGTATTTCCATCAAGTTTCGCAATGCCTTCTTTAATTTGTTCATTAGAATGAGTTTCTAAGACTAGAATTGATGATTCTTGTATGATTGGTTCATCTAAAGAAGTTACTATTTGCAGAGCATCACTATCTTCAACAATGATTGAAGACGGTGATGAAGTTTCTTCATCATCAAGAGTATTTGCAGCGGAATTATTTGACACTTCGGAAGTACTCGGTGCATAATATCAATGTTGCAAAAATCGGCCTAGGCGGCCGATTAATCGGCGCCTAGGCGCTAGGCGGGGATTAACCGCCTTGATTTTTATTAATCGGCCTTATTAATCGTTTTGGTCAAAAATCGGTCAACATATCAATTAATCGGATAAAAATTGGCCAAATCAGGCATAAAAGGCTGAACCGAACAAAAATCGGCTAAATCGGCAACTCGGTTACAGATGGAAATCGGCCATATCGGGGATTAATCGGCCAAATCGGACAAAATCGGCTAAATCGGGAAAATTAGGCATTTATATTCAAAAATTTTGTAATTTTATATATAAAAAGTCTAATCCGATTAATCCCCGCCTAACCGATTAATCGTTAGGCGGTACCTGGCCGCCTAGCTAGCGCCTAGCGATTTTTGCAACATTGCATAATATTCTTCATACAAAGGACTAAACAAGTTATCTAAGTCTTGTTGTGACGGTATTTCATTCATTTCTTCTGATGAGTCTTGAAAATTCGAGCAATTTAGACTGGGTCCTGACTTGTTGCATTCAGAAGCCATTGCTGTAAGTTTATCAAATTTGACATGGATCGTTTCCATGATCTTTTTGGTTCGGCGGTTGTAAATATGAAAACCTCTTGATGACTCAGAATAGCCAATAAAGATACCAATGTCGGCCTTCGGTTTCATTTTCCCAAGATCATTGCGATTATTAGTTGGATAACACAGAGATCTGAACACATGAAAGTATTAAACATTGGGTTTTCTTCCTCTAATTAGCTCATAAGGAGTCTTGTTGTATCGAGTGTGTACAAGAGAGCGATTCTGAGTAAAGCAAGCAGTAGCAATGTCTTCGGCCCAAAGAAATTCTGGAGTTTTAGAAAAGATAAGCATTGTGCGTGTAACCTCGACTAGTGTACGATTTTGTCGTTCAACAACGCCATTTTGTTAAGGCGTTCGAGCAGTTGAAGTATGATGAACAATGCCTAGCTTTACATAAAACGACCGCAATTTCTCATTCTTGAACTCAGTTCCATTAATAGTTCGAATCTTCAAAATTTAAGCCTTTAGCTTCCATTGAACTTAATTAATGAAATTGAGCTTTCTTGCTTTTTCCTTGCTCACAAGCTGAGCATAAGTGATCTTTATTATACTTGAATTTTGAAAGCCCGTCAACTAGATCTTTTGACGTAAGTTAATTAATGGTACCAAAATTCAAATGAGAAAGCCTTCGGTGCCATAACTATGATTTTGTTGATGTGGCTTTGGACATTAAGCATACTAGAGAAGAAGCCGCCAACTCAGAAATGGAGGATGGCTGCGAAGTGTTCATTCCATGAAGCGAATCGTTCCCATGTAATTTCTCAACGACATTTTTTAGCCGTTTCAGATTGCCCGAGTCAATATGCTTCGAGCACCCGCTATCAACAATCCAAAGGATGAGTTGGGTTACCTGCAACACATGAAAAAAATGCAGATGGAAGAGTGGACAGTTTGGCTACCCATTTCTAAGTGGTAACCGGTGTTTTTGATTTAGTTCGAACACTATTACTACTCTTTGACACACTAGGTGTTAATTGTGCAGTTTTGCTATTGGGTGTCCAATTAAAACATGGTTGATATTCGAACCATTTCTGCCACTTTCGACTTGTTGCAATTTTGGTTTTCATGTAATTGCTAAGTGTCCTACTTTGATCAGAATCAGGGGATAGTGATGACGCACTAGAGACCTTATTTGTTGTTGTTGGGGTTTTAGCAACGCTAAATCTAGATTTCGCAACTACAGAAGTAGCTCTTAAATTCTTAGATTTTACTGCTATGGGGGTAGTAAATAAGGCTATTTTGACACTAGAATCTCTAGACAAAGCATAACGAGCAACACATTTTTCATGAGGAATCATAAACACATTTTTACCACAAGAAACACAAACAATATTCGAACCGTCATTAATAGTATTTACAATCTTGGTGTTTAATACACTTGCGTTTGATTGACATACAGTCGAATGCATTGTTTCACGCTTATTAAAAATCTATTCTAACACTATTTTACATCTTCCGAACATGAGCATATGAAGCTCTTATCCATTTGTGTTCTTCAAGACTCCTATTCTTCGATTTCAGCTGTCCTTACAGACTTTGGACTTCTACTCCTTTAAGAACTCACTATTCCTTTGAATTTAGAAACATGCATGTTGGTTTAGAATCTTGCGTGTATGACACTTGTTTTAGAATTTTATACATGCCTCGTATAATAACATTTGCATTCTTTTTTTTGTTTTTACACGTTTTTTGGGTGTGGAATGTGAATAGTGACTTTGTGATGGTTTTGCCCTATCTTTTTCTTGTTTCCTCTTAGATTTAAAAATGTTTCTTAGCTGAACTGCTATGTTGTTAGGGACAATGGTGATTGTTAGGTTCAAAGAAAAGTGTCGTATTATGTGGTTTTATTATATTATGCATTAGTTCTTTCTTTTGTTAAGAATAATGTAGTTTGTAATAAGGGTTTATTATGCTAAATAGTAAGAAATAGCTTTAATTACCAAAGTTGGGAATAGAAGTGAAACAATTTGAAAAAATAAAGGAAAGGACGCTTCACTCCCTCTCTATGAATAACCTCTTAATCCCAATTAGGAGGTTAAGCCTTGTAATAATCCTTTCCCTTTTTTTCCCTCTATTTTATAATATTTGAAAATTAAATACTTGCCTTCCTCTACTATTCTCTCTAAGCTTTCATTGATGATAATGCATGATTCAAGATAATCAAGACCTAACAAGTGGTATCAGATCCATTAGAGAATTAGAGTGATTCGATTTGTGAGTTTTTTTACTGTCGAGAACCTCGATGCAATTCGGTGATTCGGTGAGTAGTCTAATGGAGTACACATCACCCAACTACAATTAGATCTCCTAGGATTCATACTGATCTCGTATCTTCGGATACTGAGAAACTCCAGGAATTGATACTACACCTACACCATCATCAAGTTCACTCAACACCAAGTTATCTACCACAAACCGACTTCTATCATTATTCAAGCCTAAAACATTCTTCGTTTCAACGTTACAAGGAGTTTCTTCCGAGTTACCTAGGACGATATGGATATTTGTTGAAACGAATAAGCAAAAAGTCTTGTCAAGGAAGTCATTTGATACTCTTGCTGATCATCTCCAGGAAGTAATGGTTGAATCTCTACCCACGATGGTAGATAAGCATATCAAGGAGCAAGTAGCGAAGCAAGTTCCTGAGCAGGTTAAAGTTCAAGTTCCAGTGTATGTTGCAAAAGGGCTGCTTTTGGAAAGGCAACAGAATAAAGAAGAGACTGATAAGATGATTGCTAAAGCCATGTTACAGGAGCGTGGGAGATTACAGGCTGAAATTTCATCACATATTCAACAAGCAATTGATAATCACATTCCTTCTCTGGTTGATGAGTCCGTAAGAAATTATATGTCTGGACATATTCTCCATGTTCATCCAGCTCAACCACAAACAACATATGTTCCTGAACAACAATATCAACTGTATCTTTCAATGAAAAACAATCCTCGGTTGCAGCAATAGGACATAGCAATATGGCTAGCACTTCAGATGAAATTAGACACTGTCACAGGTACCTCAAACCTACTTGTAGAAATTATGCCGTTCGCCCAAGAGATTAGGACGACTCATGATTACAGCTCCTCCTAAGGGGGAGATAGTGAAAGTGGCAGAAAGACAGAAGCATATGAGTACGAAGATCTGTGAATTGGAGAGTCGTCTGGACAGGTTAATGAAAGTGAACAAAGTCTATCATCTTCAGGTAATCAAGAGCAAGTTGATGATTATGATTTTTAGACTGAGTCGTATGCTTCAGATGACGATGAAATACCAACGAAGCAAGTATCACAAGAAATATGGACAAGAAAGTGTCATGGCTATTAAATAAGGCAGAGCTAAAGAAAATTGCTGCAGGAGATGTTAAGACAAAGGATTGTTCTTCAGGGAGACGTGCGTCAATTTCATAGTTGATCAGATGAGAATTTCTTGAGAAAAGTGATTATTTGCGAAAGCAGAAAGGAAAAATCTTTTGCATCTCCACATCACGAAACAAGACCACACCTTTAGTTCAAAGTTGTCAGAGAGATCCTGAAGCTCCAGCATTGTCTCTGATAAATCAAGATCTTTTGTATTTGAAGAAAGGAATTTCAGGGCCTGAGAAGATAGTGTTGTCACTTCACAAGTTTCCTTTAATTATTTTCAATGATGTTGATATCGAAGAACGGACTTCCAGATGGGTGAAAAAGTGTGTAAAGAAATTTAATCCTTATGCTCGATATATGAAATGCTACTTCTAAATCTCCATCACAAAATTGTCTAATCAAAAATAAGTTGTGTCCTAGGCCCTCAACGTAGTATACATGACATATCACGAGATTACCTTAAACATAATCTCCATATCCAGTGATTGCTGCGAAGTGATCGTTCCCAAATCGGACTGTTCCTATTAATTTCTCAACGAAATTTATTAGCAGTTTTAGATTGCCAGTCATATGCTTTGAGCACCCGCTATCAACAATCCAAAGGACGAGCTAGATCACCTGCATCACATGAAATAAATGCAGATGGAAGAGTGGATAGTTTGGCAACCCATTTCTGAGTGTTGATTAGATTTTGTTCGAACACTAGTACTACTCTTTGACATACTAGGTGTTGATTGTGCAGTTTTGCTTTTGGGTGTCCAATTAAAACATGGTTGATATTCAAACAATTTTTGCCACTTTTGGCGTGTTGCAATTTTATTTTTCATGTAATTGCTAAGTGTCCTACTTTGGCTAGATGCAGGGGATAGTGATAACGCACTAGAGACCTTAGTTGTTGCTGTTGAGGTTTTAGCAACACTAAATCTAATTTCGCAACTACAGAAGTAGCTCCTAAATTCCTAGTTTTTGATGTTACGAGGGTAGTGAATAAGGCTCTTTTTACCCTAGAATCTCTAGACAAAGCATAACGAGCAACACACTTTTCGTGATAAAGCATAAACACATCTTTTCAACAAGAAACACAAACAATATTCGAACCGTCATTAACAGCATTCACATTTTTGGTGTTTAATACACTTGCGTTTGATTGACATACAGTCGAATTCATTGTTTCACGCTTATTAGAATCTATACTAACACTACTTGACATCTTCCGATCATGTGCAAATGAGCTCTTATCATTAGTGTTCTTCAAGACTCTATTCTTTGATTTAGTGTCCTTAGACTTTGGTCTTCTAACACTATTAGAACTTTCTACACCTGTGGAATTAGAAACATTCATGTTAGTTTTAGAAACTTGTGTTTGTGACTCTTGTGTTGGTATTTTATACATTCCTCTTGCAATAACATTTGCATTCTTTTTTTGTTTTTGCTCGTTTTTAAGTGTGGAATGCGAAGTGACTGGTTTTGACCTATCTGTTTTGTCCTCTTGTTTTGAAACTTTCTTTGCCTGAACTGCTATGTTGTTAGGCAATGGTGTTACACACAAAAGTGTTCCTGAGGTCACAGATTTGTCAAACTTAGTGTTCACACCCTTTCTTTTTTCAAAGGCTTTGATTTTATTCTTAAGCTCAGAAATTACCATCAAAAGATCTTGATTCTTAGAACGCACATCACCATAAGAATACGTCTTTTGACTAATACTTTCGATTAACTCATTAACCTCTTGTTGATGTTGAGCCCGTGTTGCTTTTATTGAATTAAAAAGCTTTTGATATTCAAGTTTGATATTCTCTCTTTCTTGAACAACAGAATCAACTTGAGTTTTTAGCAACACGTTCTCATCATTTAACTTTGACAACCTTGACTTTCAAGAAACATCACAAGCCATTTTCTCCTTTTTATGTTGTAATTTAAGTTCAAAATCAATACTCTGAGCTTGTAATCGCTTAAAATCATTTTTGAGAATTTTGATTCTTTTGAGTAAATTGGCTTGGATATCTTTGGAGTCACTTAAAATTTTCTCAATTTTATTTTTTAACAACTCATTTTTCTGTTCTTCAACAGAAATCAACACACAATCTCGAATTTCTCGAGTCAAAGATACTTCCAAAAGTCGATCGATTTCGTTTTGAAAAAAAATTTGGAGATTTTTCCTCAACTTTATGTTCAATTGATTCAAAAATATTTAATATTTCATGTACTTCTTCAATGATTTCTTGTTAAAGTTCTTTCAAAGTCTTAGACAAAGATACTGACATCGGAATTACATCAGTTTTATAAAATTCTCTTATAGAATTTTGACTGTCAGAAATCCATCTCCTTTTTCTATCTTCTAAAAGAGTGACATCAATTCGATCCCGTAAGTCGTTAATTACTAAACCCATTTTTCAAACATTTTTAACAATTTGCTCTCTTTTGGCATTTTTGGAATTTGTAAATCCGACATGACTTCATTTGACACAGAACATTCATTAGAAGTAGAAGGAAATGAAAAATATGTTTGTTCAACAGAAGGTTCTTTTTTAGGAACAAATGTTTCATAAAGAGCATTTAATTTTTCATAATCCAGTTGAACCATTTTGTTTTTCATTTTCAATTTTGAAAAAAATCACTTTCAACTTTATCTGTTAAATCAGGTGAATCAATTTGTAAGTTAGTACTTTGAAGCATTTAACCATGATACATTTTTGGTTGTGCTGCAGTGGCTTTCTTGAGACGTTCAGGATTTTGATATCCCAACCAAGATTTTAGAAAAGAATCATAAACTTTATTAGGTGTCTTTCCAAGCATGTGAATGGTTTGAATTGATTGACCCATTTTATAAAACAATACGATCTTGATGAACTCAACTTTTCTTGGAGATCAAAATATCTTTCAAGTACTCAATTTTCTCGTTCTTTGAAAGCCTTTTTAGCTAACCGAGTTTCATGTTAAATTATTATCTTTTCATTTTCAATTTTGAAAAAAATCACTTTCAACTTTATATTTTTCCTTTAAAATTCTCTTAATGGTGTCCTTATCAACACGTAATTCACGTTCCAACTCTTCAAAATTTTCTCTATATTTTGAACATTGAACCGTTTTTAACTCAAATGTTTTGACCCGTTCCTTATACGTCTCAAGCTCCTTTTGTAGCAACTTATTTTTGCTTTTTAGCTTCTCTTTGAATATTATATGCCAGAATTTGAATATCATGATATTCTTCATGAGCATTTGAATCATGTTTAGATGTGCCACCATTATTTTCCACATAAGGATCATCAAATATGATATTAGAATCAATTTGATCATCATCAGATGTGTTAATAACAGTTTTACGTTTCCTATGATTCTTGTGTTCATGAGCCCCTTTAGGTATCATTTTGTGTGAAGCATTTACCTCACTGACAGCCTTTGCATCATAGGTTGGCTCAATACTGCCGTTTGTCACTCTGCTGTATGAATTCGTGCATCATGAGTACTGTACAACAGTTTTAGCTCTTCCAATGTTTCATCTCCATAAGAATTATCGAGCATGAAATCATTTTCTTCGTCCTTGAGGTTGCTTCTGGCTTCATCTTTCATGGCTAACAACATTTGTTCTCTGAAATATTTTGCATCACGAACTCTTGGTTTTTGATAATCACGAGCATAATGGCCTTTTTCATTGCAGTTGTAACACTAAACATTTGCCTTTCCTATATTTCACTCAGTTCATGGAACACGATGAACAATCTGATTACTTTCATCATCGGGAATTAACCATTTCCTGGCCATATATAATGCTTGATTCCTGTTTTGTCTTCCTGCATTCCTGTTACCATTTCCACCATATCCCACATTCTTAGTTTATATGTCAACTCTATTCTGTAATTCACATTTGATTTCTTGTGTTTGATATGAAGATACAAGTGATGTATTGGTTAGGTGTAGAAAACTTCTGGTTGATTGCTCGAGCTAATAACTTCATTGCGGTTGTAAGTTGTCTTCTTGAGATTGTCCTAGTATCTCCCTTGATAATTGATTGTGTTTTTATGAGTAGGTAAATTTATGTATCAAGTTTTTTACTAGTTATTTTATGTAGAATATACCTAAAAAATCACTCTAAGGGCAGTGTACCCGATCTGATGATTAATTCGTTGGTAAGTAGGATGTCGATCACTAATGAGGAGATGAGCGTTTCAATTATTAAGTCTGACTAGTATTTTAGTTATCTTGTTAGTTCTAATTTTTGTTAAACAAGTTAACCTAAACTAATGATAAAAGGGGGGGTTTTTTTTTTTTTTTTTTCTGCCAGTAGAGACTGGCCGAGTTTGGGTTATCTAACCTATTGTTTTGTGACATGTAAAGCAATATAAACACACACTAGAAGATAAAACAACACCGATAGAGGATGCGGTCAAAACACTAATGTAAGGGACTAAAATACAAAACATATCAACCATGAATAATCGATAATAAACGCAAGTTTGTTTATTTTAATGCACTATATGAGTGCTTATCTCGAGGCGACATATCATTCCTAGATTTAGGCGGTACTTCTTCCTAAAACCTAGACACGCTAATTCTGTCACAATTAAACGCATCCGCATAAAGCATCCTTTTCGTTGATTATAATCTATCTTAGGAGATTAATAATGGTGATCTTATTAAACCCTAGCTCATCGAGACTTTACCCACTTACTGCTTAACGGCTCTTTATATACTAGTAGTCCACTGTCCGAGTCTTTACCAAGGGAAGCAGAACGTTATACTAGGTCACCTGCTAGAACAACTTATTCCCTTAAACCAATGGTAAAGATAGGTCAATATTTGTGATCCTATAATTCTAGATATACAAATCGCATATATGGAGAGCTATCCCGGACTCTTAGCCTACGCCCAAACAACATCGAAGTTGCAGCGCATTAAATATGTAGGACTAGACCCAGTTGAATGATAGGTCGCATACTTAAGCACGTAAACAAGTATAAATTGATAAACATAATCAATAATCAACGATAAATTAAGCAATCGATATAAACAAACCAAACATTAAACCTTCATAAACATGGCTGATACCTAAAGGTATCAGCCGATAGTCATTGTAAAAATACACACGGTTTCATATATGAACGATTAAAATAAAGAAACCTTAACCGAACGCGTATTTGGTTGTGCGAAGATTACAAGAGTTTTCCTATGATCTTGAGGCTCTTTTCTGAACTTTTGTGCTATTCTATTCGTCTGATAGTCAACTTGGTGGTTTAGGGCTTCACTTGCATACCTAAAACTGAGTTTAGGGTGTTGTATTTATAGAGTCTGGAAAAGGGTCAATACGCCGTATCGGGGATTTCTTTGAGTAAGGACCACGGTTGATATCTTTTAGAATATTCTGGTGTTTGACCTTCGATACGGCGTATTACGTCTTCAGGATACGGCGTATTGGGTCTTCAATCTTTCGTGGTTATCTATGAAGTGTAGGCATGGATACGCCGTATCTTCTTGATGGATACGGCGTATTTGAGGTAAAACCAATTAGTTCTTCTTTGTTGACTAAAGTATTATATACGTTGTATCGTTGATGTGAATATGGCTTATTCTTCAAAGTCAGGCAATGGGCTTTTAATTCATCAAAGTCTTGGATATGTCGTATAGGTCTAGAATAATACGACGTATTGGCTGTTAGATCAGTAGACTTTCTCGAACTCTTCATTTAAGCTCCAAAATGTGTGCTTTTTAGGATAACTTCACCAATTATTCTATAATTACTGCAAATAACAACTTTAAGCAATTAAGTACCAATTCATGCAATAATTATTCAAAATGGGTAATTTACATGGGATTGACGAAGACAATTTGTAGCATATAGAATAAAATGATGCTTGAAAAGTGAATTATTTAACGTCAAACAAATATTACCCCAACTTAATCCTACTTTTCCTCAGTAGACTTTAGAAAAATTTTAAGACTGAATGCTCAAAAGAAATTTTTACCTTAAGCATTACTATTCGTTCAATTACCATAACACAACCAACACCTCACGAAATAGGAAGAAAAAACACTCCAAAATACTCGACTAATCTATATGGTAACATGTAACTAATACGCTTCAATTGCAAGCGTTCGTGACTAGAATTCTATCATAAGTTTGGTATGGAAATACCACATCTTTTACCACCAACAAGCTAAGGAGTAACAAGTTTATAAAGGTAAATTGGGTTAAAAAGGCTTAAAGGGTTTGATCACTCTTTCTAATCTCTACCGATACCAATATTCCAGAAAAGTTGACAAAATCACACATACACACCCATAATGATGGGATAGACATGGAAATGCCATAAAGCGCGAACCAACATCCGTGATACGAAAACCAAAATCAGAATAAGGAAGAAAAAGATATCGCGATGTAAGTCTATTATTCCTTGCATCATAGGTGTTGCTACGTCTTGAGATCCTAATTGCCATGTTTCCGTTGCATCACAAGGATCAATTGTGAGAAATATCCATTCTAGAACAATCATTTGATCTGTTTCATTCTTTGACTGCTCTGCTCCCCCAAAAAAATGGAGAGACTTATTTTTGCTCTTCCAATTCAGGAACTGCATTTGAACCTTAACTCGAATAAGCTAAAGAATAGGACTAGTAGTCTTTACCAAAATTTGTAAACCAGCAAGGGCGACAAACCACATATACACATCCATAACGATGGAATAGACATACATGATTGCATTCAATTCCCTCACTCGAGTAAAACCAAGGGTTAGGACGAAAAGTGATATAGGGTATGGATCTTCTAATCCTTTCTCCAAAAGTAATAAACCAACAAGGCGGACAAAATCACACATACATGGCCGTAACGACGGAATAGACACATGTGATTGCTCGCATCCTCATTCGAGTAAAACCTAAGGATAGAGATTAGGAAAGGGAAATAATTGTTGTTAAATAAAAATTTACAAAACAAATAGATTAAGTCCAAACAAATAAGGTACAAGTTGCTAGATACTTTCCCGACCGTTCCCATGATAAAGACACAGAAATATTTACACAAACGTCTTCGTCATAGATTAACAAAAACAACCTAAGTTGGCGTTCCCGTAACGGTCAACTTCCCAATCATCCATACTATACATACTTTTACAAAATCAAGTGGCGATATCTACCACTTTATACAAAACTTTACATCGTTGATTTATAATCACGTATCAACGAATAATCGATCCTTCAAATAATACCATCGGTTTAAGCTTTAACGAACCGACTATCTTCATAATTTTCTCCTCTTTTTTCAGCATTTTTTAATTTTTTCGATTTTTTAAACATAAATGATACACTACTAATCTCGGTGTAATTTCACCATCTTCACGATCATAATAACTCCGGATAATTTCTTCCATAATTCTTCGTACTCGGATATACCAATAATTGTGATGGTAGTAAAAATACATGAGTTTAACTACTTTTACATTCCCAATTGCGATGTGCAATTTTCCCAACCATACCAGAGATAGAAAATGACACAAGACACAGGAAATACATACTTTACACTTAAAGCAACTAGCAACTGATAAATGGACTTAATCTAACAGGGTAGGCTAAGGTGTAAAGGTGTATCAAAACAAATAGTTGGTGAAAACAGGAATGGAATGGCTTAACAGGTTTTTCTAGGAGAATCTTACTCTTAAAATTAGAGTAAACAAAGCGTTTATACGGGGGTTAACTAACCGGTGTGGTTAGTTAATAACACAATATATATAGGCTTTTTGGGTGTAATCCTAGAAATTTACCAATTTAAACAAGTTACTCCATCTAAATTCATAGTACTCATTATTGTGGTCTCGAATATATATACCGAGCCAAGTTCTAAAGTCTACAACATCACCGGCATACTCATATTTTTATGGGATTTTGGTAAAAATTCAGAAACAAATAAGGCTGAATCCTCGCAATATCTAATATGGGTTTTGTGTGCATGTTATGTAATCAGTAATTTCACAAAAGTATTGTAGGATCCCGTATCACTTCACTTCATATAACACAACACGAATCGAACTAGAAAAGAGATAAAGAGAGTGAGTTGTTTTGTAGAGAGAGAAAGAATAAAGAGAGAGGGATGAGAGAAAATAGGAAAAGGAAAAGATTTATTTTTAACAACTAACTTTTCCAAAGAGGAAAAGTTACTTATATACCCCGACACATTAAGTGACGTTCGGGATATTTGACTAGGACCCGGGCTCGGGTTTTGCTTGGGATTAAACCCGAAACATATACAATATTAGATTAACTATCGAGCCCGATTCCCGATATTATCCTATTACAACGTTAACTAATTGATTGACCGAGACTTAAATACATAATGAACGAACTTCATGTTCGACTCAATATTTTGAGGCTAACAATCTCCCCCGAAGTGAGTTCATTGATGACACTCCTTCATGAGATAAATGAGATTGCTTTTGTCGTTTAAGCTCATGTGGTCTTGGTCTTTTTCTTTGTTCTTTGTTGTAGGTTTGTTCCTTCATGCTTTGCGATCTAGACTTTGAGCCTTTGTCATTGTCTTTATCGTCTTTGCCATCTTGCGATCTTATGTCTTTGACCAACATGCTCATACTTTTGCATTATCTTGAAAGCTTTAAATCAGAGTTAGCGGAAGTCTTTGTCTTTAAATCTTGAGCTTTCATGATAGTTTGTCTTTGTAGAATGAGCATGAATATGTGGTAATGAATCGACTTTGGTTGATTGGGATACCGTCACCACCGTTTTAACCTGCAGGTTTACGTTAGTGATAATCGAGAAAATTGATTTGAAAATCAATCGACGTGTTGTAAAAGCATTTTTGTAACACATCGGGAGTTTTAATCTTTTATCAAAATTCATCAACCGTCAATTCATTTACTGGACCAAATCGATATCCAGTTGTCACAAGTTTGATTCATATAGAATCTCGCAAGTCACCTACTAAGAGCTTGTTTGATGCTGACTCAAGCAGGATTTCCATCTTCATTGTGAATACATAAATATCACTCGGATGTTCTGGCAAATATCATAAGGATATTGCGTAGGACTCTTGTTAACAGCTTGTGAACTTGATGATGTTCAACAAGTGTTTGAAATGGAATGTGTCCTAACGATATTTAGATTGATCTCTGGGCTCTAGACTCGATTAGTGCATTTTGGTTTTAATACTCGGAGGTTAGAGCATATTGCCACCTATTCAATATCAACGATCTCGAAATGAGATGTCAATAGATAATGTGTGTATCTCCGTGACAAATGAGACAAGTTTCTGTTGAGAGAAACCCGGATGGCTGGGGAGGGTTGTGCATTGCATCACTGGGTCCATGATGTCATTTTCAATGTTAGCAATCAACTTGTCCCGGTTTCTGCCTTAAGTTGTGTGGAGGGCTTCTTTGTTTACACCCTTTATCCATACATTTCTTTTTAATTCTTCAACGCCTTCAATGCTTACCAAGACATCATTACTAACACCTTGTTGTGATTGTTCCAGTGTTAGCTCAATCTTAGTCGGCATTATTCCCATATACATTCATCTCCAATCATACCTAAGGACTGCTATTTCTAACTTTGGATTATCCTTGGGTAGATCCTCCGGTTCTGGTTGGATCATAGGATTGATTCCTAACCTAACCACCTTATGACTTCAGAATCGTCGTGAAATTAAGATGTTGTTGGGTATAAGATCGAACCAAAAACCTTTTCTTAATCATCAGAATTAAGATGTTGTTATGTTGGGTATAAGATTGAAACCATAACAATTTTCTTTCTGTTCAGCACATTGAGTCGATTAGATCATATTTTAAATACATTTTCTCCCCTTATTTTAAATAATAAACACTTAGTTTTTGAAATACCTTGTGATTAAAATATGTCTTGAAAATTCTGTGGGAGAAAATATTATCAGCATGAATGGTTTGGAACATTTTGATAATGTTTTGAATACATAAGAGTTGTCGTTGTTGATGTATCCAAAAACATTAAAACTTTGTTTTTCGAAAGACTCCCCCTCAAAAATAGGACCAATTGAGAAATTGTTGTCTTTTGAAAACATTGTGAGGGATGGAGTGTTGAACACACAATTTTGAAAGATTATGAATTGTCATTGAGAAATTCTTGAAAAATTGTGTTCAACTTTTTGAAAAACCAAATGTTAGGAGGATTCTCTTTTAACTGCTTAAGGGTAGCGCATACTGATACGTACACTATCCTTTTTCTTGAGCTAAAAACATTGAATGTCTTGTAAGAATAGCTCAAGACCGAGAAACGTTAATTTTCTCGTTGTGAGGATAAGTTATAAACCATCCTTTATTTGAAGTCCGGGTTATGTACTGATATTTAGACATAAGCCATCTAGAAAATTAGAAATGACATATTTTGAAACTATTTTAAAACTCTCGCACGAACTTCATTTACACGCCCGTGTCAATGTTAATCGACATTTCTAAGCACGTAAATGTTATCGATTCCAAGAGACATGTCGAGAAGAATCTTTTTGGAAATTTTCTGTTTTTCTGATTTTGTATTTTCTTTTTGAAGTTTTATATTTTTGTATTTTGTTTTTCTCAAAAATATGTACATGGTGATGTTTGATGATGATATCAAGCAATCTCATTTATCAGAACCTCCAGATCAGCTGGAGTCAAACATCTCATACCAATCCTTCTGACAAGATACTTGAACCGATCCTCAGGAAGGGCTTTTATAAACATGTCAGCGAATTGGTATTCAGTTCTAACAAAATATAATTTAATTATACCATTCTCAACCTGTTCCTTTATGAAATGATACCGAGTATGGATGTGCTTTGTTCGCAAATGCTGTATGGGGTTGCATGATATTGCTATGTATTAGGATCTAGAACTAGATAGATCTTCTAGCCTTTGTGGTTGTATAGTACTTATGTAATCACAAGTATATACGTGAGAGACTCTAACAATTGTTTAGGCGGAAACTAAACAATGCAATATAAAGAAGAACAAATATAAACAATGATCCTCTATGGATCTCTCTATTGATAATAAATTGTTTTTATAATTCGTAATCGGT
>BQNB010125637.1:5223-15880 GCA_026074375.1 Tanacetum coccineum | reverse complement strand
ATGCCTTTATTATGCTTTGATATGACACCATGATTATGACGTTTCGGCCTACTCTTCGGAGCGGGTTTGGGTCGTTACAAGTACAATGTCTACTTTGGAAAGCAATATATAGCCCATTGAACCTACAGAGGCTTGACCAGCTTTACTACAGGTCCCAAGGGGGAAGCTATTCGGCTTAGGGCGGGTGGCATGACTCAGGATCCGCTGGATGGGCAACAACACATCTACAATCAGTTTACTCCAAGCTCGGAGCAACAAGTGTTCTCCGGCATACCACGTGCCCCTCCCCTAGCAGAAAATAGACTTACAAAAAAAGGGAAAAACTAAGTCTAAACCCCAGAGGGGTTAACAGCAGCCTCTTCACCAGCAACAGAAGAGGGAACCAAACCATCACCTTTCTCACCAGCGGAAAGGGCAACCACAACATCATTAGGGCCGGAGGAAGCACGCCCTGATCCTACCTCCACCAACTCCACAGCATCCTCAAGAGCGACAAAAATACCCTGCACAAAAGCATGTCCGGACTTAGCAACAACAGTGTCATCAGTCATCTTTGGGTCTGACACATCAACCTCAGCATTTACCATCTCCTCATTATGCTCAGATGCAACAACAGAAAGAGTAAGATCTGCATTAGTAGATAACTCTAAGGATTTGGAAGCAGGTTTCACAGTCGACTCCCTTGTGGTAGGAGGAGAAACACGAGCATCCCTTAAAGGGGGGACGTTGGCCGAATAAGCCAATTTTTTAGGATCAAGCTGAAGGATAACCGATAGAGGTTCAGTAGCATGCTCAGAAATCTTGTTGAGAAAGGCATAATCAGTTCGAGCAACAAAGGGGAGGCTTCAGCAAGCCTATCTTGTGCACCATGCATGAAATTAGCCATCTTCTTCAACATAACATCAAACTCATCCTTAGTCCGATGCATACTCAACCTACGCTCAAACCTAACACTGGCAGCTAAAGAAAGAAGTTCACCTTGAACTCTGCTAAACTCGTCAAAAACAAGAAACGTCCGGATCAAGCCCTGGAATTGGCCCTAGAAGAAGGAAGAAAACTCCGGAGGAGTGGCCTTCAACAGAAGGATTTCCTCATCCTTTTCCTGCCTCAAGAACTGTAGCTTGATTAAGAGTAGCGGAGAGACGAGTCACCTCAGTATGCAAATTATCCAGACTTTTAGTAAGAGATTTGATTTTTTTATTCCTCTCATTTCCCTTAGACTTCAACTTTGCAAAAGAAGCATCGAATGAAGAAAGTTTTTCATTAAGCCCGGAAACCTGCTTCTTCAAGGTAGACACTTGAAGCTCCAAACCAGTCAAACTAGCAACCTTCTCTTCATAGCCCTTCAGCCTAGAGTTCGATGATAATACATACTCATGATGAGATTGATTCAATCCACGATAGCGAGCAAGAAGCTCACCACAATGCGACATCATCATACAATGCAACACACTCATCTTTGCAGTTAGTTGATCATCAGACAAACTCTCAACGCGGACCATCTCTCCGGGTGTGGGAAACTGATCCACCACAGTTTTTGCAAACAACAGGATCCTTGAAGACTTCCTTAGTCAGAACCCCAAAAGTAGGCAGGTATGGAGCATCCCCACTCCTCACGAGTAAACTCGCAATTCCCAGCAACATCACCTTCGGGTTAAATGGCATAATAAGGACTAGCAGAAAAGGGAAGAAGTCTGCATGAGTAGCATCTCCGGAGACATCCCTAAATAAAGGAGCAGGCCTGGAGGACGGTCTCGGTCGGCTCACACCAAAATACGATGCAGCAGTGTCATCAACCATAATGTCATTACCCCGAGAATCTGCAAAATAGAGGCACAATAAGACAAAGAAAGAAGACAAGGAAGAAAACAAGTTAGAAATCAAAAGCAATTACCTCGGCCGTTAGAACCTTCAGCAGCGAAGCTCCCACCCTGGTTCCCTAAAGAAAAGATCATAGCAGCGGAACAAAGAGGGGTAACCAACGGAATCTTAACACAAGCATCATCATCACCATCACTTTCATCATCAGAGTCACCTACAAACAAACTGGGGCGAATAGTACTACCAGACGATTGAGCCAAGGCTGACCTAGTACGCTTAGTAACATGGCTCAAAGTGGCACCAGAAGTAAAGGCCTTTCGCTTATATGAAGCTTCAGCCTTAGCAAGAATCTTGGAACTAGGGGTACCAACGGCAAGATCCTCCGAATTAGGATCTGGAATAACAACATCGGCAGCAACATGAGGAGTGAAATAAAAGGGAAGCCTTTAAAGGGTCGACCTAACATCAAGATGTGGCTCCTCCTGGACCTCAACACCGGTCCACTCAGGAAGGCAGAGAAAATCATGAATGCCCATAACTGCAAAAAAGGAAAACAAAAATAAATGCAAGCAACAAAAGTCAAGGATACATCATAAAACTGTTAAAACCTACCCCCCGTACCATTTTTATCGGCACCCTGAAGCACCGGATCACAAACACGACTCTTCCAAACTCGACTTAACACAGATAAAACTAACACCCCTTCAGGCATATCTCTTAGCTTTATAACATGTGCGCTCAATCGACGCACGTCAGCCAAACTATAAGAGCCAGCAACAAGCCTCAGATCATCAATAGCCGCGCTCGGATGTCTCCAAACCATAAAATCCAAAATAGCCATCCGATCAATAAAAAAGAACCCACTCTTCCAGTGCTTCATGCAAGATTGATTATCATCAATACAAACCGGAGAAGGAGCACGGCGCTTGGAAAATGAAAACCAATCACCTTGTTTGCATAACGTTTGAAAGACCCTAAACAAAGCCACCGTCGGTTCTATCTGCAAAGACCGACAAAGCACTTCGAAAGTAATCACCTTATTAAGACCCAAAAGGCCCAACTGAGAGAAATTGACCCTATAATGTTTGATAAGGGCCAGAAGGAACGAAGAAAAAGGAATTCAAACACCAAAAAAATCAAACATCCGATGACAAATACCAATGGCATTATCCGAAAGCTCGGACATCACAAATTATTTTGACGGTAGCCGAGGGTGGAGATCACGGGGTATCTTATATTTGATGATCAGACCGTTTAGATCATCTGGGGTGAGTCGAGAATGGTACAAATCTATATCTTTTTTGGCCATAATTGAAAAAATAAGAAGAAAAGAAAAAAGTACCTAGGAAAGGGAAGAATCCGGAGCAAAATAAACAGCGGCAGGAAGCAAAAATGATAGCTCCAAAAACAATGTGTGTTTTTACTATAGCAAGGGTAAAGCGAAAAGTAAAAAAGAGGCTGCTATTTATAAGGAAAGAAAGAAAAGACACGACGATTGGGAAGTTATCACATGACACGTTATAAAGAAAGTGCGTGGACAAAAAGCAATCCACGTCCGCAAAAGCAGGACATTAATGACGCAAAACACATTTAAGTCTAGCATTGATAAGCTAGCTTGGCAGATCCTAGACTGGGGGGACATGATGAGGTATAGTCTCCCTCTGACCATCCGAAGGAGATGTTTCTGCCAAACTAACACTGGTTAAACTAAACGCTCCGGAGATGCTGACTTGTCAAAGGACAAGTCATGTCCGGAGTCATCACCAGAATTCCGGAGAAGTTGGTGTGTCGAAGGACATGTCAGGTCTGAAGTTATTAGCTCCGTCCTAGCGCAACGGTACCTAAGGACAATCCGACAAAGGTACAGTCCTTGTAAAGGACCAATGTCCTTGGAATGACACGTAGCTGGCAGATTGTACCAAGAGAGAACCTCACAGTTATGTCTTGTAGTGGATCTCAAAATAGTATAAAGGGAGGGCTCATTTCCCCCAGACGAAACACAACACCTACTCCGGACCATACTTTAAATATTCTCCGCATTTATCTCATATCACATACTTACTCTTACGCCGGAGTTGGTCCCGGATTCACACCTCGGGGCGAGCTAACGGTGTTCTTTCTTATTTTCTGCTAGGAGACGAGGGACTAAGCTCCGGAGGAACAAAGCTGATCTCGATATTCATTACCACTGAAGTAATTTTACCAAGCCCAAGTGGCCCTCGTAAATTTACCTCAATAGTCGTACTTACGAACAATTTTTTGGACATTTTGACTCGGTATCTTGAGCAAATGCGAAGCCATGGTCTTGAAATGTTACTTGTGGAGTCGCTGCGAGCTGACCTCCTTATCAGCTATGGTTTGCATACTCTACAAAGGGTTATTAGAAAGGATATGAGAAACTCCGGCAACTTGGTGGCAGCAAGGAACGATTTGCTTCGAACTATTGCCTAGAATGAAGAATTCATTAGGGTTTACAGAGCAATGTAAAAGCTCGAATCATGTTTTTATTTATCTATGTATTTTTTTAATTCCGTACGTTTAAGTTTCTATGAATAAAAGTTGTTAATTTTGTACGTTCTACGTTATTATTAATTTCGTACGTTTACATTGATATTTACGTTTTTAGTTTTTAAATACAAGTATTTAAATAAAAACAATGGATATGAAAGGTGAGTGAGGGGTGCCCAAAACATGTGAAGGGTGAAAGTATAAGAGGAGAGAAAAAACTAAAACTGACGTTGTATATAGCGAGAGAGTGCATACACTATAATTTAAACCGACAAAAAATAATGATTTTGAAAGTAGCACGAAAAGAAATAAATAAAAGTTGATTTTACACGTGGGTGGGATTAACCGGTTTAGAAGGGACCCGATGCCGAAGCCTCGGGATCCACCCTCCGACGGTCAAGTCAGAATAGTATAAGCATATAGTCAAGAGGTGGTAGAGAATAACCTGTGTAGGTATCTGTAGGTAGGATGATCCTACCCTTGTATATATAGTGTATGGATTAGTGTTACGTATGATGTGGGCCACCTTTTTATCGGGTTCGGCCCATTGGGTCTGGCCCATTCCAGACTATACGCCAACATGTCCTCCAGTCTAGTAAGCGTGGTCGTAGCCGCGGTTACTAGACTAAAAGGACTACTCCTTATAAAATCTTAACCGTCGCGGAGACCGTCGCAACTTTTCAGCCATACTCCGCCATACCTATCTTCAACTTACGGCCGAATATAGCATTCGACTTACGGCCGACGAAAGACGTACTTCTGTGGCCAGGTGATGCGAATATGGCATTCCGAACTTACGTCAGACGGAATACGTAACTTTCGTCGGGTAATGCGAATATGACATTCGACTTACGGCCGACGGAAGACGTACTTCCGTGGCCGGGTAATGCAAATAAGGAAAAAGATATTGATAAAATCTTTTTATCAAATTAAAAAATATTGGTAATATCTTGTTACGAATTAAAAAAGATATGTAAAGATATCCTAATCAAATCAAGTTTTTTACATATGACCATAATGCGATAATCACGGGAGCGAAAAACAAAAAATACAAAGGTTTAAGAGTTACCGACTTTCGAAACTGATTTTTGCTTTTCATGAGAACACAAAACATAGTTTATTCGAAGTCCCACGGATGGCGCCAACTTATTAGTACAAAATATGTTACCGGGTATGAGATGGTTCAAGATTGCTTGTTGGGTCGGGCCGGCAAGCTATCTTTGGGTTGGATCTTGAACTAAACAAAGCGATTGATACATCCTCACAAGTAAAGGTATAACCGTTAAGCCTTACCGTGGGGACGACCCCACGATTATACTCCGGCGTTAGAGTATAGAAACACAAGTTAATCAAACAGTCTGTGTGTGTTATTGAGAAGGTGAGTAAATCATACCTTTTCGGGTGACCAAATACCCTCTTTTATAGGTGACTAATCAAATCCTCTGAATGGATGTTGACTAATCACATTAATGTTGATTGGATGTTGACAAAAATCACATTAAAAGCGTGGATTAATGATGAATAAATCACAAAAAAAGCTGAATAATAATTGACTAATCACATTAAATGCTGAATAATGTTGACTAAGCACAGTTAATTATGATACTGTTGTCCATATCCGGGCCAATGCCAGGGTCCACATGTTATTAGTAACAGTCCATTCCTAGAGGCCTGTTATACTTTTATACGTCATCATGAACAAAACGGGTTTGGTCCTTAAAGGACCAAATCCTTTATGGGTCATGTGGACCAAACCTGTTGAAATCATCTTCTCACAGGAACAAACCCGTTAAGTTTCATAACCATGTGGACCATTTTTTGTTACAAAAGAGTATGAGGGGCCGTTTTCGTTTAAATTCTGACGACCAAATGGACCATTTTATGCAATTAACTCTAAAAAACATTGGATATGAAAGGTTAGTTGAGGGGTGCCCAAGAAAATAAAAGAGTAGGAATTTTCAACGTGAAGGGTGAATGTAGAACATGGAAAAGTAATGAGGAGAGAAAAAAGCTAAGTACGACTGAGTATAAAGCGACATAGTGCATACTCTTAATAATTTAAAAAAAAAAATAAAAAATAAAAAGATTAATTAAAAAAAAAAGAAAAAAAAAAAAAAAAAAAAAAAAAAAAAAAAAAAAAAAAAATAAAAAAAAAAAAATCAAAAAAAAACAAAAAAAAAAAATAATAAAAAAATAAAAAAAAAAAAAAAAAAAAAAAAAAAAAAAAATAAAAAAAATAACAAAAAAAAAAAAAAAAAAAAATTAAAAACAAAAAAATAAAAAAAAAATAAAAAATAAACACCAAACGTCACTACGAGTAAAAATAAAAAGAAAAAAAAAAAAAACAAAAAAAAAAAAATATTTACAAAAAATAAAAAATTTAAATAAAAAAAAAAAAAAAAAAAAATAAAAAAAAAAATAAAAAAAAAAAAAAAATAAAAATAAAAAAAAATAAAATAAAATGTAACCGACAAAAAATAATGATTTTGAAAGTAGCACGAAAAGAAATAAATAAAAGTTGATTTTACACGTGGGTGGGATTTTAGGCATTTTGCATTGAGTTTTGGGTGACGGTGCTGAGACGCTGTCTGTTGTCGGCTCAAAGCCGTGCACGCTGCACGGAACCCAGCTTTATCCAAATGTCCATATCTAGCCCCTATAATTCAAATCAACTTCAAATTTTACTCACTTCTTTTTGTCTTTTATCCTTTTGTTGATGGTAACATGACATATATATACTTATAACTTATTTTTTTCACAATATCAGATACTTTTTCCGCTTTAATATTATTCCCCATTTTAATGTTTCTGAAATTTCTTCAAATTAAGGTATGAAGATATTCTGGAGAATAATATTTTAAGCATGTGTACATAATGCGTAAAACACTTATATTGCTTAAAATCGCGTTAATGAGTGCGTTACAAAATTTATTTGAGAAAATTTCAGTTATCATTATATATAATATAAATATGCGTAATATACTAATATCTTTACCATATATAATAGAAAAATGCTCAATTTAAAAAAATAATATGTTGGAACTATTTTTACAAGTTAAAACTATTTTTGCAAGTTGAAACTATTCTTGAAAGTGAAATGTGATTCAACACGTATGTAGAAAGTCACGGCTGCAAAACACCGGGTCTCTAATCGACCGATCGAGTCACTAGGTTACCGGTTCAACCGTTTCGACCACCGGGTCAACCCGGTCTTCCACAAAAATAAAATTTATATATATTTGAAATGATACATAATACAGGGAGGTGATTTGTACACCATTTTTTTACAATCCACCACTAATCCTACATCTGAGTTTTGTACTTTGTGCATCACCAGTGTGAATTTAGTGGTGGATAGCAAAAAAATAGTGTACAAATCACCTCAAATACAGAAAAAAGTATATATATATCTCGAAAACCGGGTTAACCCCGGTCAATTTCAAACCCAACGGGTCTAACCCGGTTTAATTCGACAAGAATCGGTTCAACCGGTTGAACCGCCCGGGTCGAACCGGGTTTCAAAACATTATGTTTAATCCTCCAATCCTCAAACTTTTATTATTTTTCGTTTATAACCTATAAACTTTTTTTTATCACTAAAAGTATTTGTCGCTATAAAATCTTATGTTATGCACGGGTACCCGTCTAGTGTATACTAATATGTATTAAACATGTACTTTTCATCAACACTTTACACTTTTGCATCATTTGTTTTTAATAAATTCGTCCATATATTTATAAGACACGCATTTATTTTGTTTTTGTGGTTGATTTTTCTAAAGATTTCAAAGGTGGCTTGATTTGTTCTCGATGCCACCTTTACATTAAATTATATTTTTCGAACTTTGTAACTTATTAATGCGTATAACAATTTCAATTCTATCGATTTGTTTGTGTTTTTGGCTAAACGACATGTATAAATTTTAAATAAACAATAAATGAGGTATTAAAATGTTGCAGAAGATGATTAAATACGCATTTGTAGTGTGTACATCTATATCTATATAAAGATTCAACACATATAATTTAATTTTGAGTAGTTATGACTTAGACTCATAAAAGCTCATAAACCATCCGTCTTGTATTTGCCCTCACTGAATGCTGTAACCGATTTTGAGTAAAATCAAAAGTCTGTGTGTGACTGTGTGAGTACATGTCATTAGAAGCTGTGCGAATGCCATTAACATGTATGATTCCCCTAATAATCAAGGGTCTCGGCAGTTACAATCATTTACAACACAAAACCATAATGATGTAATTGATACAATCAACGATGCTGCCACCGCGATTGTCTCATAATCGACAACAACAACAATCTTCATCATCATCTTCTTCTCTTCAGGTATTTCTTAATTATTTTTTATATTTTTTATGTGGATTTGATTTGATGTTTTTAGTGTTTTTTTGGTATTGAAATTGGTTGAGATATGATTATGTTTATTAATCTCATAAAAGATGTTAGTCTTAACTTTCGTGTTTAGAAATCTTTCAAATTATCCGCCATTGATGAATTAAATATGCAACTTATTGTAGAGGTAAGTAGATCTTATTTATAGATTTTACGTTCGTATGGGAATGTAAAGGGATCTTCAGGATTGCTTATTAAAATTGATCATTATGTTTTTGGTACAACATGTTAGCAGTTTTGAGGGTGTTTTGGATTGGTTTTCTAAACTGCTGATGTAAATTGGCCACAGGTTGCAAAACAGTTTGTAGTGACTCGCGGATTAAGCTTTAATTCATACATAACTCAGGTATGTCTTATTCATATAAATAATTTAGACTTCCTCATATGCTTTTGCAAACATGTTTTATCCAAGAATGATACATAATAAAGATGAGGAAATGGGTGTCGGGGAATCGAGTGGTGCCTAACAAAACGTTCAAGCCCACATGATCAGGTCTTTTTCTATATTTCATGCAAATAAGAATCATCGAGATTTAAAAGGTGTTACCTTTGGTGTGACTTATAAAATGAATTTCTGCTGAGGTCCCTTTATAACCGACAAATATCTATTTGTTATTAGAAACAAATAAAGCTGGTGGTCATTTCTAGATTCGACCCTGCATCACTCCAGCGAAGGTGTTAATGTAAACTTCAAGCTTCATGATCGAGAAGTGAATAGGAGGTTGTGTTATGGGCTGCAATAGGTATAATGTTTGTGGGTTTTTTTTCCTTTGCCAAATTGGGTGGCTTATGCAAAAATATCAGTATGCGAAGATATAAGCCGTTGTTTGTTTAAGCTTAGTTTTGGGATTATAAGCTTATTTGACTTGGCCTATATTTCATGAATTCAGTTTTTTGACTTATGAGCTTATAAAAAATATTGGAGGAAGAATTACAAATGCATGTGGCAGAGCAGAACAAAACTTTATAATTGCAAGGTCAACTTATCACATATCAGAAGACAAAAATACAAATGGAAGTTGCATTGCCTGCAGAGCAGAAGGCGAAGTTTGCAGAGCAGGAGGCCGGAGATTGGCTTTGCAATAGGTATATTTGCCATAAAAAATCACTATTACAGGTGGGGCGGGTAGGTTGGTGACGGGTCAAAACGATTACTTTTGATATGGGTCAAGACAAGTTCGATTCTCTCAGCCCAAAACATTTTGTGTTATAAATAGCTGGTGTCTTAAATGCTATAAGAATATGTGTTCATTAAAAGCATACCTTGGGTTACTTTCGATCGGTTCTAACCAATTAGCCATATCGTTGTCTATTTAGCTCAACTTTATAAAAGTGTCACTTTTAGCTTTAAAATTTTAATATAGTAGGTTGCAAGATTATACGGCGTGCATTTGTACTATATCTGTTATCTATAATATGTCAGCAAATATATGTTTTATGTTAGATAAATGCTTAGTAAAAGATATGCTTCCTGTTGATGCCTCCGTCTACTCAGGTTTGTTCTTTTCTTTCCATGATAACCCAATTCTGCCATACTAGATGTAAACTTTCTATTTCATGTTATTACTAACAGTGGTGGTATGCGCTATCAAAAATATTGGCCGAAGTTGCTGCTTGAAAATTCGTGAAAGAAACGGTAATGGATCGTGTTAAGAAGTTTGAATACTGCTTACCATGTGAGTATTTTCAGTTTTCGTCCTTTGATATTTGGACTGAAATATTATGTGTATACTCTATAAAAGGCAGAAATACACTAAAATATGTGATATTCACACATACAGTTATTTAACGAATAAGCTATAAACAAATAGTGATGTTTTTGAGTCACAAGAAAACTATTCTGCAAAATACTTTCTTCTTAACTCTTGCAAAGTCGAGGAGGCGTGGTGCGCCAGGTTTGCGATTAAAGGGATAGTTGTC
>BQNB010125636.1:0-19734 GCA_026074375.1 Tanacetum coccineum | reverse complement strand
AAGGCTAAAACTATTAATGGGGAAGAACAGTTACATGCCCTAGTAGATGGCAAGAAGATAATCATCACTAAATCATCTGTTAAAAGAGATCTTCAACTAGAAAATGAGGAAGGTGTTGATTGTTTACCAAATTCTACCATTTTTGAACAACTTACATTGATGGGGTATGAGAAAATTTCACAAAAGCTAACTTTTTATAAACCATTCTTTTCCCCACAATGGAAATTTCTAATTCATACTATTTTGCAATGTCTAAGTCCAAAGACTACTACATGGAATGAGTTTAGTAGTACTATGACATCTGCCATTATCTGCTTAGCTACAAACCAAAAATTTAACTTTCAAAATTCATTTTTGATAGTATGATTAGAAACTTAGATAATTTGTCAGGCAAATTTTTAATGTATCCAAGGTTTGTACAAATATTTTTGGACCAACAACTTGAGGGGATGTCAACTTATAAGAGAATTTATATTGCACCCTCTCACACTAAAAAGATTTTTAGAAATATAAGAAGAATAGGCAATGGTTTTTTTGGTAGAGTAACACCTTTATTTCAAACAATGGTAGTACAAAACCAATCACAAATGGGTGAAGGTTCAGCAATTCCAACTGATCCCCATCACACACCCACTTTTATTCAACCATCTACTTAACCTTAAAAGACACAAAAACCTAGGAAGCCTAATAGAAAGGACACTCAGGTACCTTAGACTAGTGATCCTATTGAAAGTGTTGCAAATGAGGCTGTCCATAAGGAGTTGGGTGCCAGTTTGGTAAGGGTTGCCACTACTGCTTCTAGCTTAGAAGCAGAGCAGGACAGTGGTAACATAAATAAGACTCAATCCAAGGAAACACCTAATGAATCTAGTTCCCAAGGAACTAATTCAGGTGGTGGTCCTAGGTGCCAAGAAACTATGTGGGATACTATTGCTTAAACTAGGTTTGAGAATGTATCTAAACATTCTAATGATTCACTGCTCGCAAGAGGTAACACACTTCAAAGTGATGAGGATAGACTTAAACTTGATGAATTGATGGCACTATGTACCACTTTACAAAATAGGGTTCTTAATTTGGAGAAGACAAAGACCACTCAAGATAGTGAGATTTCTAGTTTGAAAAGGAGGGTCAAGAAGCTTGAAAAGAAAAATAGGTCAAGAACTTATAAGCTGAAGAGATTATACAAAGTTGGTTTGACTGCTAGGGTAGAATCCTCTGATGATGAAGAAAGTTTGGGTGAGGATGCATCCAAACAGGGGAGGATTGATGCTATTGATGCAGATGAAGAAATTACCCTGGTTAGTGTTTATGATATGAATGTTTCTGCTGGTGAGGAAGTTGCTAAAGAAGTAGTTGAAGTTATTAACACTGCTAAGCTAACTATTGATGCTGCTCAAGTTAGTGTTGCTGGTGATATAGTTAGTGTTGCTGGTGCTGCAACAACTGTTAGTGTTGCTACAACAACTACTGCTACAATTGATATTGTTGATGATATTACTTTGGCTTAAGCACTTGAAGAAATGAAAAGTACAAAGCCCAAGAAGAAAGGGGTTGTTATACAAGAGCTGGGTGAATCTACAACAATATCTTCACAACTATCTTCACAACAATCACAAGACAAAGGTAAAGGGATATTAGTAAAACCTGTGAAGCCTATGAAAAAGAAAGATCAAATCAGGCTTGATGAAGAAACTACTTTAAATTTACAAGCTGAATTTGATGAAGAAGAAAGACTTGTAAGAGAGAAAGCTGAAAAAGAAAAAGAAGCTAATATTGCCTTGATTAAAACATGGGATGATATACAGGCAAAGATTGATGCTGATCATCAATTGGCTGAAAGAATGCAAGCACAAGAACAAGAAAGGCTACATTATTTCAACAACTCTTAAAGAAAAGAAGAAAGCATTTTGCAGCTAAAAGAGCAGAAGAGAAAAGAAACAAACCACAAAAAAAGCTCAACAGAGAAAGATGATGTGTACTTACCTAAAGAACATGGAAGGATACAAGCTTAAAGATTTGAAGTCAAAAGGGTTTGATTCTATCCAAGAGATGTTTGATAGAGCATTCAAAAGGGTAAATGCATTTGAAGACTTTACAATAGAGTTGGTGGAGGGCAAAGAAAAGAGAGCAGGAACAGAGCTGGTATAAGAGATTGAAAAGAATCAAAAGGTGGAAGATGACAAAAAAACAACAGAGCTTAAACATAGAATGGTAATTATTCCAGATGAAGAAGGAGTAACAATTAATGCTACACCTTTGGCTGTTAAGTCTCCAAGTATTGTTGGCTGGAAGATTCATAAAGATAGAAGAAAAAGCTATTATTAAATAGTGAGAGCTGATGGAAAGTCTCAAATGTACATGATCTTTAGTCACATGCTCAAAAGTTTTGACATGGAATATTTGGAAAATTTGTACAAGTTGGTAAAAGCTAAATATGAGTCAACAAGACCAGTGGAAGACTTGGATTTAATATTATAAGGTGATTTGAAAACAAGGTTTGAACCACATGTAGAAGATACAATATGGAGGAATCAACAAGATTACAAATTGTTAAATTGGAGGCTGTATGACTCATGTGGAGTACATTCCTTGAGGATGCAACATGTGCATATTTATATGTTGGTAGAGAAGAAGTATCCTCTTACACCATCTACACTTTCAATGATGTTGGAAAAGAAGCTTATGATTGACTATGAAAGTGAAATGGCTTATCAGCTTCCTAAATTCATCATGAAACAACTTAAGAAGTAAAGAAGTGTTTGAAAGCATCCTCCTGGTGTTGATGAAGCTTTAAATGAAGAAACATGATGATTTTGAAGAAGAATTATCAGTTTTAGGGGAGGATTGTTAGGATAAAAGTCTTATTGTATGTTGTTTTGAATTACTCTTGCTTAATGCTTCATGTTTGTGTTAATGCTGGCTTCAATGTAACTACAAGAAAATATGCTAAGTGTTTACTACTGCTAGTACAAAGTTACTACTGCTAGTGAATATTAGTACTGTTAGTGAAAATATGCTAAGTGTTTACTACTGCTAGTACAAAGTTACTACTGCTAGTGAATATTAGTACTGCTCAAGGTTAAAACTACTCAGAGATAAGTTAATACTGCTGAGGTTAATAAGTTAGTACTGTTTGTTGTTAGTACTGCTTATATGATATGTATTAAGTTATTTGTTTATAGAAAATATTATGGATACTTAGGAAAGTATTATAAGCTGACTAGGACTCTTTGCTGTATAAAAAGAGGTCATAGGGCATAGAGTTTTAGATCATAAAAATATCATTAGACGTATAATTCATAGCTTCAAGGTCTTTTGTAACCCTAATACTTTAGGAGTATTCGTATTATTATCATTAATAGTATTGGAGCTTATTTGTTAAATTGTTTATTCATAGAATTACTGTTTCATTGATAATTCTTCTTAATATTAAAGATTAGATTCCGCATAATCTTTAATACATTCAAACACAGTTTTTACTATAGTTGTGTTAGATTTATCTAATATAACTAAACATTAAACAAGCTTAACAAATTCGATCTATTGAAGTGGGATCAACATAGATTGTTCATTTAACATATTCCTAGACATTTCTTGTAATGTACAATTCTTTCTTTCAACTACCCCATTTGATTGTGAAATACGAGGAACCGAGAAATTATGAGTAATGCCTTGTGTATCACAAAAAGCTCCGAATTGTACTGCGTTATCAAATTCCCGACCTTGATCCGTTCTAATAGCAACTATAGAGCATCCTAATTGATTTTGGATTTTCTTACTTAGTATTTCAAATTTTTCAAAAGCTTCTCTTTTGGTTTTCAAAAAATTTGTCTAAGTATATCTTGAATAATCATCCACTATCACTAAGGTATATAAGTTACCTCTGTAACTCTTAATAGCGGATGGACAAATAAGTCCATATGTAAAAGTTCTAAACATCTATTAGTAGAAACTATATTTTTAGCCTTATGGCTTGCATGGGCTTGTTTTTCTATTTTGCAAGCATCATAAAAATGTTTATCATATTTTAGCTTAGGTAAATTTCTAACCAATTTTTTGGATGCCAAAGATTGTATTAAAGGCATATTTGCGTAACCAAGTCTTCTATGCCATTAAGTAGAGTTATCAACTACCGTGGCGAGACATAATTTGTCTTGACATTTCGGTTTTAATATACTTTACCGGGGTAACCCTTTACAAAAAAAGACATAATTTGTCTTGAGACTTATTTCCTAATTTCATGACATATAACCCACTTTTCTAATCCCATTACCTATGATTTTATCATCCTTAATTCTTTCACTACCATCTTCCATAAATTAGACTTTACACTTATTGTCACAAATTTGACCGACACTAAGTAAACTAAAAGCTAAGTTATCTATGTGTTCTACGTTTGATATAGTAAGAGAGTCATTAGAGACCGTACCTTTGCTTATGATCTTTCCTTTTAAGTTACTTTCAAAAACAACATTACATCCATCGTATGCTTTGTAGGTAGAGAATAGACTTTTGTTTCCTGTCATATGTTTGGAGCAACCACTATATTTAATCCATTCATCGGGCTCCAAACAAGTTCTCAAGCATACCTAATTAAGCAAAAAAACTCAAGCGTTTGGCCCCCAATATCTCATGGGTCCAAAAACATTAGAGTTGTACATCCTTTGCATTTGTTGCATTTGGTTGGGATATTAAAATGGGATGAAATTTCCCATGTGTACAAAACCTTGATTTTGATTGTTATTCTAATTCATAGGATAATGATTTTGATAAATTGGTCCGCTAGAGTTTCTTCTAGGTTGAGGTGTGTTGTGTCTTTGTTGAGAAGAATTATTTCTTCTAGGTGGTGGTGTTTTGGATCTAGACTCGGTTTTGACATATCCTAAACCATTCTTGAGGGATGGTTTGAGAGTCAGTCATTTTGAATTTTCAATGCTATTATGTATTAGTGTTGATACCAACTTAAGATCTTGCTTACCTTGTAAAAGGGTTAGTTGTATTGAATAGATTCAAGACAACTATGGTAGAAACTTTGTTAATACTAAAGAGTATGCGGAATCTACTCTTTAATACTTAGAAGAATATTAATGTAACACTGAACTGAATAAGCAATGTATGAACAATGTATAACTGAAAAGCTCCAATATTATTATGAATAATACGAGTACTCTGTGTAGTACTAGGGTTTAAAACCTTGAAGCTATGTATTAAAAATGTCTATGACTATTCTGTATTCAAAACCATAACCTAGGATCTCCTTTTATACACTAAGGAGTCCTTTACAAGATAACTATAAATCTTCTATATTGTTAAACTTATAAGTATCTTTCTAACTAAATAGAATATACTTTGAATATATATCACTTCATACGTCTTTATCCCTTTAGTAGTCTTCATGCAGCAGTCTTAAGTCCTTCAGTAGTGTTAAGTTAGTACTAGCAGTGCTAACTTTCTTCTAGCAGTACTAACTAGTTAGTACTGGCAGTTGTATCTCAAGCAGTATAAAGTCTTTGGCTTGGCAGTACTAAGGATAATGAGTTTAATTCCCAACAATCCTCCTCTAAACTTGTGATTTACCTCTAAATCATCAAGTTTCTTAAATTAAAACCTTATTTTCTGAGAGGATTCTTCCAAACACTTCATCGTCTAGGCCTTTCAACCTGCATGAAGATCTTCCTAAGAAGCTCTCTTGACATCTCACTATCTTGTTCCACCAAAAGCTTTGCAACTAACATCTGTGTAAGAACACCTCTTGACAAAGGATATTCCCTTTCAACCAACATGTAGATATCTACTCCATCTCTATTGTAATACTGAGTGCACTCCACATGTATCATACAGTCTCCATGTTATATCATGAATATGTTTTTGAAGCTTCCACAATTCATCATCTGTATCTTGTTCAAACAATCTTTTCAACTCAACCCATATTTCTCTTTCTTTGTCTTTTGTTGGTTCAGTTGATGTGAACTTCTCTTTTATTATACTCAACGGCTTCACTAAGTCTTCTCTGTCAAATGCTTTTAGCATATCATCAAAGAATTGATATACCTCAGTGTGATTACCAACTCTGATGATCTTCTAGTACTTTCTAGCTCCTTCAGTGTAAATCTCCCAATCAATTATAGGATACTTGGTCTGTAAAGCTTCAACATTCATTCCTTGCTCTGGAACTATTATCATCATTTGCTGTATCATTTCTTATGACAGTTCTTCTTCTTCTTTATCGTTTGATTCTTCAGCTGGTACTGAGCTTTCTCCAGTCTTTAGTCTCTTTGAACTTTCTTGAACAAGTTCTTCATCTACATCTCTTTTAGAACTTCCAGCTGCCAACTCAGGAATTACTCTTTCACTTTCACTCTCCATTGGAACAAATGTATGTACTCTCCTCATTGTAGCTTCAAAAACGATTCTTGATTTAATCAAAAGAATAACTCTTCAACTGCTTCAGTGTATAACTTCCCATGTTCTTGATATATTGAGACATGTAAGTCCTCTGTTGAGCTTGTGTGAGTGGCTTGTTTCTCCTTTCTTCAGCTCTTTGTGTAGCAAAGTATCTCTTTCTCTTATTGATAAGCTTTGCAAGCAATCTTGCTTTTTCAGCTTCAGAGTACATCTCTCTTTCCTCTGATGTCATCCCATTCTTTAATATTTAAAGAGCTTGCTTCTTCTTGTACTCTGGCAATCCTCTTCCTTTCTTCTTCATCAATTTCAGCCTATAATCATAGAGCTTCTTCAAAACAAGTCTTTCTAGATCTAGCTACAACTTTGTCTTGGTATGAATAGTCTCAGCTTCCTCCATTATAGCTTTACCCTTATCTTTGGCTAAACAAGCACCAGCAGTACTAACTGATGCACCAGCAGTGGAAACTGGCTCAGCAGTGCTAACTTCTTTTTCAGCAGTATAAACTTCTTCAGCAGCAGTGAACTCAAAATCAGACTCCATATCATGCTCATGCCTCTATTGAACCTCTGCATCATGTTGTACCAAAGAAATTTCAGGATCTTGGTTAATTTTAGCTATCTTCCTCCCCTGTTTCGAAGGATCCTCCAAATCTTCTTCATTATCAGATACAACAATTCTGGCCTTCCTTCTAGCTTGTCTAGTCTTGACAGTTTTCTCTAATTTCTTTACCTTTTTGATAAGCTTTATAAAAGCAGTACCATAGACTTTCTTTGTCTACTGCAAGTCTGTCTCTAAAGTTACAACTATGTCTAATAATTTTATTGCACAATTTGCCAATCTCTTAAAATTGAGAATGAAAAACTCAGAAGAATCCACTAGATTAAATAAATTTGAAAAGAGTATAAATTGCTTAAATGAAATGTTAATTATTCAAAAACCCTTCGGTGATAAATTAGGTTTAGGGTTTAATTCATTTGAAGCATCATCTAGTGGAACTAAGGAAATAAAATTTGTAAAAGCTCAGAAAAAGGTGTCCTCTTATGGAGGTCCCATAAATAGGGGCGGCCCCCAAAGCACTCAGGAGACCCCCAAAATAATTATGGGACCGCCACTAGCAATGCCTGGATCTAAGAAAAGCATGTCTTTTCAAAAATCTATTTTGGGTCCTAGATCAAAACACGTATTGTAATACAAGCAAAGTTTCCCCTTGCTAAGTGACCAATGAAGTTAAACAATTCTATAAGCCTTTGTCAAAACCCGGAGTTGGATTTTCGAAACCAAACTTAAAATCAAAATACACCTCCTGAAATAGTCAATATAATTATTCTCGTGCCAAAACACCGCAACCAAAAAGGAACGTTGGTCGACAAAACCAACCTCATGGCTTTCCCGTAACTTGGAACAACTTTATTTGTTCAAAGTTGATACCATGGGAAAATGTGTCTTCTATTTCCACATCCAACCAATTGCATTCAATGCAAGGGAGGTTTAGCACTAACAACTTGACCCTTGGAGGAATTTGGGGACCAAATATTTGAGTTAGTATCTTTTATTGATAGATATGCCTTGCGAGTCTACTTGGATCCGACGAATGGATTAAAGGATAGCGATGCTCTTAACTTTGGCAGGTAACCGAAAGTCTTCTCCACTTACAAGGCATACAATGGAGGTAACATCATTTTGGGTAGTAATCTTACGCCGTAACATTAATTGGCATAAGGTATGATTTTAATGACTCTCTAATATAGATAAGTAGAACATGTTGATTATTAGGATTAACTTTCGCTAAGTATAGGGACCAATATTTTAGGATAAATAAGTGTAGATTAACTTTCTCTGAACATGATAGATGAAAATTACTAAGGGCGCGTAAAAGTCATAGATAGAGGTATTATGAAGAACAGGCTTATATTGAGCTGAAGTTAGGAAATAAGCTAAAGACAAAAATTTGTCTTGCAATGATTGCTGAAATTCCCCACTCTGTGGATAGGAGATTAGGTACAAGCTCAAACAATGTAACTTTTTTGTTTTATATAACTATAGAACTAAGAATGTGAATGTGGCTTTAGGTGTTAAAAGTTGGTTAGTCGCTATGCAAGGTGATAAATCAATTATTGCTACGACATTTGGGAGTTAGTTTCAAACCTAGAATATGACCAATTTAAAAAAACTAAGTGGGTGTTTAGAAATAAATTAGACGAGAACGGTGTTGTTTCTCGAAATAAGGCTAGGTTAGTTGCTCAAGGTTACAACCATAAGAGGCATCGATTATGATGAAACTTATGCTCCAGTTGCTAGACTTGAGTCTATTAGAATATTATTAAGCCTTTGCTGGTATCTAGGATTTTTAAAAACTATTCCAACTGGGATGTTAAAAGTGCATTCCTAAACGGTTTTATCAATAAGGAGGTATACGTGGCACAACCTCTTGGATTCATTGATTTTGAAAAACCGGATCATGTTTATAAATTAAAGAAAGCTTTGTATGGTCTTAAACAAGCACCTAAAGCTTGGTATGTGATTAAAAAGCTTTATTATTAAACATGAATATAAAATGGGAATGGTAGATAACACTCTTTTCTAATAGAAAAGTTCAAATCTCATTCATTTTTAAAATATATGGTCGTTGACATTATATTCGGATCGACTTATCAAGACATGTGTGATAAATTTGCCAAAATCATGCATGACGAGTTCGAGATGAGCATAATGGGTGAACTTAACTTCTTCCTGACTACAAATAGAACAAATGGAAGAAGGTATCTTCTTTAATCAATCTAAATATATTAAAGAAATGCTTAAGAAATTTAGCTTAGAAGATTCTAAACCAATGAAAACCCCCATGTCCTTGGATACTAAACTCACGAAAGATAAAGCGTATGAGTCGGTAGATAGTACCAAGTATCGAGGCATGATAGGTAATCTACTCTACCTAATGGCAAGTAGGCCCGATATCATGTTTAGTGTCTGCCTTTGTGCACGCTTCCAAGAGGATCCTAAAACCTCTCATCTTGAAGCGGTTAAGCATATATTCTGATACATTAAAGGTACTACGCACTTAGGATTATGGTATCCTAAGGGGACCGACATAGAAACTGTAGTATATACCGACTCTGATCATGCGGGAGATAATGTGGACCAAAAAAGTACTAGAGGTATTTGTACGTTCATAGGATGTTGTCTAACATCGTGGTTCTCAAAGAAACAAACCGCTCTTGCTATATCCACGACCGAAGCCGTATATGTAAGTGCCAGAAAAGAATGTCAACAAACACTATTGATGAAACAAGCTCTTATCGACTACGACATTCGACCTCTCAACATTTTGATAATAACAAAATGTAAAAACGTTTACGATAAAATTAAACGTTTACGAATTATTAATCGTAAAATTCCATTTCTAAGAATAGTGATAACTTACGGTATGAACAAACAAATCATTAAGCATGATTAGTGATCAAGAAAATATTTTTCATCTTTTTCCATTACATTTTTAAAAGATTTTCCACATAAATTAATTCATACAAAATAGTCTTAATTAAAAAGAAAAGTTTTAATTAAAATACTTTAAAATTTGAAAATTCAAATTTTCCCCTAAAAACGTCTCTTTTGAGGTCGTTCACTGTGACTTGTACTTTATACTATGAAGTGGCACCCCAAAGTGGTATTCCGCTGCGTTGATGTGATTTTGGGGGTGTCACATTCATTTTTAGTTTTTATAAATATAGTCCATATATACCTAGAATAATCATCTACTACTACTAAAGTTTATAAATTACCTCCATAGCTTTTATTTGCCGATGGACTCCATATGTAATAATTCTAAACATCTTTTAGTGGAAACTATATTTTTAGCTTTATGACTTGCATGAGCTTCACAAAAATGTTTATCATATTTTAGCTTAGGTAAGTTTCTAGCTAATTCTTTAGATGACAACAATTGAAATAAACGCATATTTACGTGACCAAGTCTTCTAAGCCATAAGGTAGAATTATCCACTGCCGTGGCGAGACATAATTTGTCTTGAGACTTATTTCCTAATTTCATTACGTATAAACCATTTTTCCTAATCCCGTTTCTATGATTTTACCATTTTTAATTATTTCACTACCTTCTTCCGTGAATAAGACTTGACACTTATTGTCACAAATTTGACCAACACTAAGTAAGTTAAATGCTAAGTTATCTATGTGTTCTACATTAGATATAGTAAGAGAGTCATTAGAGATCGTACCTTTGCCTATGATCTTTCCTTTTAAGTTACATCCAAAAACAATATTACCTCTGTCGTATGCTTTGTAGGTAGAGAAAAAACTCTTGTTACCGGTCATATGTTTCGAGCAACCATTATCTTTGATCCATTCATCTAGTTCCAAGCATGTTCTCAAGCATACCTATTTCAACAAAGATAAATCTAAGCATTTGGTCCCCAATATCTCATGGGTCTAAAAATGTTAGTGTTGTACATCCCTTGCATTTGTTGCAATTGATTGGTATATTGAAATGGGATACAATTTCCCATATATACGAAGCCTTGATTTTGTTGGTTGTTCCAATTCATATTGTAGAAGTTTTGATGAATTGGTTGTCTAGAGTTTCTCCTAGATTGAGGTGTGTTGTATCTTGGTTGAGAAGAGATGTTTCTTCTAGGTGGAGGTGTCTTCGATCTCGCTTTTGACACAACCTATGTCGCTTTTAAGTGATGATTTTAAAGACGGTTTCTTTGACTCATCAATGCTATTATGTATTAGTTTCTTCCTAGTAATAACAAAATCCGATCTAGAAGACATAGGTGGACTAAAAACATGTTCTGTCCCTTTTTTGCCATAGGTGCGACTCACGGATCCAGGTAAGGTGGATCTGTGCACCTTTATGGTGGATCCGTCCATCGCTTTTTCAGCGGACGATCCAACGAAACTCATGGTTTTAGTTCCGCTTGTTGACGCTTTACCGCTATCAAATCCTAGACCTATTTTGCAACTAGATGACTTTTGATTGTTTAACATTTCTCTTAGTGAATTAGCGCTTTTATCAAATTTAACAAATTTAACTTGAGTTTCCTTAAGTTTGGCGTTTTCCAATTTAAGTTCTTCACATGACTTACACGCAATCTCAATTTCTTTACTTCTCTCAAGTTTCTTAATTTTCTCATTTAATTCTAAAATTTCTTTTTCTAAAAGATCTCTTTTAGTTTTCAAAATTTTATTCTTGTTAATGATTTTTAAGCTAATTTCACATAAGCTATCGTATTCTATTTGCATACTATCATTATCAAGAGAAGATGCGTTATCACTATAATAAGAAGATTTAAGAGTTACCTCATTTGACGATTGAGCCATGAGACAAGTTTCATCGTTAGTTTTGTCTTCGGCGTCATTTTCGCTATCACTCCAAGAACCTCTAATGAAGGCCTTTTGATCTTTGTTGTGAGATAGTTTTGGACAATCACCAATGAGATGATTTGGATCATCGCATCTAAAACATTTCATGTCACTCTTTCCTTTCTTCTCATCCCTTTGTCAGAATGACTTCTTTTCTTCTCTTGGTTGCCTATCAAATTTACCCTTTCTTCTAAAGAACTTTTTACAGTTCCTTACGGCCATATCATATTCTTCTTCATCGCTTTCGGACGTCGAAGTTTCATCATCACTAGACTCTTTCTTAGCTTTCAAGGCGATGGACTTAATTCTTTCCTTTTTGCCTTTATAAATTTCAGAATCTTTTCAACTCAACCCATATTTCTCTTTCTTTGTCTTTTGTTGGTTCAGTTGATGTGAACTTCTCTTTTATTATACTCAACGGCTTCACTAAGTCTTCTCTGTCACTGCTTTATAGCATTTCAATCAAAAATTGATATAACCTCAGTGTGATTACCAAAACTCCTGATGATCTTCAAGTAACTATTCTAGCCTCCTTCAGTGTAAATCTCCCAATCAATTATAGGATACTTGGTCTGTAAAGCTTCAACATTCATTCCTTGCTCTGGAACTATTATCATCATTTGCTGTATCATTTCTTATGACAGTTCTTCTTCTTCTTTATCGTTTGATTCTTCAGCTGGTACTGAGCTTTCTCCAGTCTTTAGTCTCTTTGAACTTTCTTGAACAAGTTCTTCATCTACATCTCTTTTAGAACTTCCAGCTGCCAACTCAGGAATTACTCTTTCACTTTCACTCTCCATTGGAACAAATGTATGTACTCTCCTCATTGTAGCTTCAAAAACGATTCTTGATTTAATCAAAAGAATAACTCTTACAATCTCTTCAAGTGTATAACTTTACCCATGATCTTGTATATATATTGAGAGACATGTTAAGTCCCTCTGTAGAGCTTTAGTGTAGTGGCTTGTTTCTCCTTTCTTCAGCTCTTTGTGTAGCAAAGTATCTCTTTCTCTTATTGATAAGCTTTGCAAGCAATCTTGCTTTTTCAGCTTCAGAGTACATCTCTCTTTCCTCTGATGTCATCCCATTCTTTAATATTTAAAGAGCTTGCTTCTTCTTGTACTCTGGCAATCCTCTTCCTTTCTTCTTCATCAATTTCAGCCTATAATCATAGAGCTTCTTCAAAACAAGTCTTTCTAGATCTAGCTACAACTTTGTCTTGGTATGAATAGTCTCAGCTTCCTCCATTATAGCTTTACCCTTATCTTTGGCTAAACAAGCACCAGCAGTACTAACTGATGCACCAGCAGTGGAAACTGGCTCAGCAGTGCTAACTTCTTTTTCAGCAGTATAAACTTCTTCAGCAGCAGTGAACTCAAAATCAGACTCCATATCATGCTCATGCCTCTATTGAACCTCTGCATTATGTTGTACCAAAGAAATTTCAGGATCTTGGTTAATTTTAGCTATCTTCCTCCCCTGTTTCGAAGGATCCTCCAAATCTTCTTCATTATCAGATACAACTAATTTCTGCCTTCCTTCCTAGCTTGCCCTAGTCCCTTTTTGACAGTTCTACTCTAATTATCTTTAAACCTTTTTGATAAGGCTTTATATCAAGCATAACCATTAGACTTTCCCTATTGTCTAACTGCAAGTCTGTCTCTAAAGTTACAACTATGTCTAATAATTTTATAACCAAATCCGTTAATTCATTATGTTTCATTCTGCCCTCATCACTTCTAAGTGTATAAACTCTTGGGAGAGGTCAATCATGAGGCATTGTAGGGGTCTTATCAATGTTACTATTGCCCTGTCCTGCATCTAAGCTAGTGACAGTAGTGGCAGCCCCTCCATGTCTGACATTCACACCTATGGAAGCAGCCTCATCTACTACATTGGTCTGAGTAGGAGATATGGGCTGAGGAACCATAGATTCCTGTTTGGTAGTTCTCCTAGAGGGTGATGAACTTGGTGGTGGTGAGGTTGGTGGAGCACTGGTGGGTGTAAGTGATTTGGGACTTCAACTAGGACTGATGACCTTCACCCTGAACAACTTGGCCCTAAACAAGCCAATTGTTGTAAACAATGAATGTCCACAGCCGTAATTAACCCTTAGAAGCCCTCCTCATATTGCTAAAAAGTTTTTGTGTAAGGGTAGGAGCAATATAAGTTTTGTTGTGAGGTAGAAGCAGTCTCTTATGCTTGTTTAAAAAGACTGGAATGAATCTTGGATACATCAAAAATTTGTGTTTACTTTCCAAGTTTTTCACTATTCCATCAAAAATCATCTTAGAGAAATTAAAATTTCTGTTTGTGGCCAAGCAAATGATAGCAGTTGTTATATTGTTACTAAATTATTCCCAAGCAGTTTTCTTAGAGCTTAAACAATGAAGGATAGTATGGATCAAAAACCTCTATTGAGGGGAAAATTGTCCTTTTTGAAAGGTTAATTTGTCAGAATTGGGCACATACCCCACAAGAGCAAGTTGATCAAAAATTTCAGTAGTAGGCAAATTACTAATACCATCAGAATCTTCTAACTTGAGATGCCTCCTAATAGATGCTTCAGAAACAATCTTAACTTTCCCATCTATTGTAGCAGTTATTTCCATCTCTCCATTATCTAGTGTTCTAGCAGTAGCAGTGTTCCAAAATGGCCGGATGAGTGAAACATAGATAGTGGAATTTTCTGTAAGAGCATACCTTATATGACTAGAATTGAGAAAATCCACTATCTGGTGAAATCCTTCACTTCCCTCTGTTTTCTTTAAGTAAGCAACCATGTTGTGTGTGTCACAGAACTCCAAATTCGCCATTGTTAATTGAGAAATGATTGATTAAGGTCTGGGTTAGGTTCGTTTATAAGAGTATGTATGTTTGGCAATGTCAATTGAGATTATATAGAGAGCACTTAAGGTTTTGATTGGACCGACTGAATAAAATTGATTCTTTATCTTGAAGAAATCTTATGAGTGAAAAAAAGATCAAGAATTATCCAAATTAAGGACACCTATAAGCGAAATATTTGGCAGAAATATCTCAACGGCTATATTTAATTGCCAAAAATCTGTTATGCCCCAAACAGTACTAACGGTAGTATAGCAGTACTAAATTTAGCCTAACAATACTAAGTAATGCCCAGTAGTACTAAGTTTTAGACTAACAGTACTAAATAATGCCTAGCAGTATTAACTTTTGAGGTACCAGTTTTAACCTCAAAGTCATTCCAAAAAGCATTTTCATCATCAATTTTGATTCTCACAAGCTCTCTTTCTGTTTTTATTCTTACTTTTTCTCTCAATTCTTTTTCTCACTGAATCACTCTGTCTGTTTTTGTTATCCTAAATCAAGAACCTTTTCAGGCAGTTTTGTACAAAGATCCATCAATTCCTTTAGTTTCATGCTGTCCTCCCCACTTCCAAGTGTGTTAACTCTTGAGAGAGGTGGATCATTGGACTGTTTAGATGCAGTCTCAAACCTAATTTGAGCTTCTGCACCCCCCCAATGTGGTATCTTGGCACCTGGGACCACTACCTGAATCAGTTCCCTGAGGAAAAGACTCATTAAGTGTTGCCATGGATTGGGTCCTATTTATGTTACCACTGTCCTGCTCTGCTTCTAAGCTAGAAGCAGTAGTGGCAGCCCTTTCCATTCTGTCTTCCCACTCCTTAATGACAGTCTCATTTGCTACAAGGGGAATAGGTCCACTAGACTGAGATATCTCAGTGGTCCTTTTGGCTTTCCTAGGTTTTTGAGTCTTTTTGGGTTAAGATAATGATAGAACAGTGATTGGTTCAAGATTAGGTAGTGAAGCAGTTGTGGATGTGTGTTGGGGTTCAGTGGGATTTCCTGACCCTTCACCCACTTCTGCTTGTTGTTATGCAGCTTTTCCATTTTATTACAAACATACTTTATGTATAATCAGCTTCATACTAACATAATTATCCTCCCCTCAATCAATACTTCAGAGGTTGAGCATTCCAATACTTGCAATCAAATATTGAAATCTGCCAACATCAAATGCCTTTGTGAGCAAATCTACAACATTCTGATCTGTGTGAATTTTGATCATCTGAATAAGCTTATTCTCATTTGAATATTTGATGAAGTGATGTCTAATCTCAATGTGCTTAGTCTTTGAGTGAAACATTATATTCTTAACTATGCAGATGGTGCTTCCATTGTCAGTGAAAATCTTGGTATTCATGAAGTTGTAACCATAATCCAGCATTTGATTTTGAATCCAGAGTACTTATCCATAGCAACTAGCAGCAGCTACATACTCTGCTTCAGTAGTAGAGTTGGAAACTATAGTTTGCTTCTTGCATTGCCATGAAATCAATCTGCTTCCAAAAATTGACAACCTCCTGTTGTGGATTTCCTGTCTAAACTTGCACCAGCATAGTCACTATCAGTATAAGCTTCCAATTCAAATGGTGAGTCCTTAGGATATCTAAAGATTCTTTTCACAGCATGAAGATGTGAAACTTTAGGTGTGACTTGTAATCTTGCACAAGCATATACAGCAAACATTATATCAGGCCTTGAAGCTGTTAGGTACATCAATGATCCAATCATTGATCTATATAAGTCAACATCAACATCTTCAGCTTCAGCATCCTTGAGCAATGGCTTTGAAGTTTCCATAGGTGTACTTGATGTCTTCACAGTTGAAAAACCAAACTTCTTCAAGATTTCATTCACATACTTGTCTTGACTAATGAAAATCCCATCATCTTTATGAGTCACTTGCATTCCTAAGAAGAATGTAAGCTCTCCCATAGAACTCATCTGGAACTTCTTATGCATAATCTTTTCAAACTCAGTACACATCTCATTCCTTGTAGATCCAAAAATGATATCATCTACATATACTTAAACTAGTAGAATATCACTTTTGACTCTTTTAATGAACAAAGCTTATATTATCTGGCCTCTCGAATCTGAAATCCATAGTCCAATAAATAGGTAAGATAGAGTCTCATACCAAGCCTCTATAGGAGCTTGTATGTTAGACCATAAAATGCCTTTTCCTTCTAACTAAGAAAAACTCTGCTAGGAACACAGATCTTCAAACCTTGAAGGTTTGACAACAGTAAACTTCTTCGTCATTTTGGCCTATGACAGAAATGCACTTTCACATCCATCCTGGTATACTAAACAAAGTCTTTGATAGCATAGGCTAGAACAGCCTAATTGCTTTAAATCCTAGCAACTGAATCAAAAAAACCTCATCATAACTATTCCATCTCTCTCGTATCGACTTCTTTAGGTGGTGAACCCTGAGCACGCCAACCTTAGCCTTGTTTTCTAATCACAATACCTCTCTCATCTTTCTTGTTCCTATAGACCCATTTTGTTCCAATGGCCCTCTTGCCATATGGTAAATCAACCAAAGTCCAAACCTTCTGTAATTTAAACTGTAGAAGCTCATCCTAGCAATTGCTTTCTATCTGAGTCTTGGGATCAGGTCAAAGCTTGAATCACCTTCTTGGGTTCTACTTGTGATAGAAAACAAGCAAATAGACAAGTATGAAGGTCTTCATGAGTTTTCCCTTCCTAAAGAGTACTAATAAACCCTTGTTCATTTGAAGTCTTTGTCATTCTCCTTGTCAGTACACCAGACTGTATATCACCAATCACATGATCAAGTGAATGATCTTTATGGATTCTTGTATTTGGAGTAGAAGGAACTGGATATGTGGTAGTAATGTTGCTCATATCTAATTATGTTTCATCACCAAAGAAATCAGCATGTGTAGCTTCAAGTGGAGCAGTAGTAACTGTTGGACTAATAATATTAATGTTTAGACTACCAGTATTAACATTTGTACTAGCAGTATTAATACTTGGCCTAACAGTGTTAACATCTTGAGTATTATTTCCAGGTCTCTCTTGATCATCAATTCCACTTTCTTTATTTACACCTTCATCATCCTTCTTTTCAGCATCACTAGAAGGTTATGGTTCATCATTGTTAGCATTCTTTGAAGAAGAATCAAATAGTGAACCATCTTTCCATAGTGGCATCAAAATATAGTCTTGGCTAGATCCTGTCTCCTTACAAGAATGACATGTGCCAATACTTTCTTCTGTACCTACAAGATCATTAGAGTTTGTACCTACAACAACTGACACATAATTCATTGATTTTTTTAGAACATCAATATCAAATAGCCACTTTGGTCCATCACCTGCAATAATAGGCTTATCCTCCAAGAACCTAATATGCAAGTTTTCTTCTACTTTCCTAGTTCTAATGTTGTATACCCTAAAAGCCTAACTATTTAATGAGTATCCAACAAAGAATCCTTCATTTAACTTTCCATCAAACTTGCCTAAATAATCTAAGGTATTAAGAATGGTAACATAACACCCAAATGGTCTCATGAAGCTTAGAGCAGGTGTCAACTCTAAATAGTTCAATAGGTCTGTTTTATAAGGCTACTTAACTACTAATACCCTATTCTGCACATAACAAGCAGTATTAACTACTTCAGCCTAAAATGTAGTAGGTAACTTAGAGTCAGCTAACATGGTTCTATCAGCCTCAATTAGTGTCCTATTTCTCCTCTCAGCAACACTATTTTGCTGAGGAGTTCTGGCTATACTAAATTCCCTCTTAATGCCTTTCTTTTCACAAAACTCACTCATAACTCTATTTTTGAACTCTGTTCCATTGTCACATCTGATTATCTTTACTTTCTTATCAACTAGATTTTCTATCTCAGTTATAAAGCTCTTAAGAATGCCACTAGTCTCATCCTTAGATGCTAAAAAGAAAACCCAAGTAAAAATCATCAGTGACAACTAGACAATATTTCTTATTCATTAGGCTGAGGGGGGAAGAAGTGAATCTATTATAATCATCAGTAACCACAAGACAATATTTCTTATTCATGAGGCTGCTAACAAAAGTTAGACCAAACAAGTCCATATGCAACATGAATAATGGCTGAGTAATAGAGTTTTAAATCTTGGACTTACATGAGGCTTTGTGTTGCTTTCCCTTAAGGCAAGCAACACATGTTTGATCATTTTCAAAATGTTTTGAGGGCAAACCTCTCACAAGATTGTCCTTAACAAGTTTATTTATAGTTTTAAAACTGATATGACCAAGCCTCCTATGCCATAGCATTGATTCATTAAGAGTGGCCTTTGCAAAAAGACAAGTTAAACACTCTTTAGGAACAATGTTTTTCATATCAACACTGTACATGTTGTTCTTTCTAGGAATTTTAAGTAAAATCTGACTTTCATCAGGTAACTTAAAATCAGGAGATAGAACAAAGCATGCAATGTCAGTAAAAAGAACACGGTTCTTTTTGTCACACATCTGTGAGACACTAAAATTTTTAAATTGTAACTCCTTGACAAAGAACACATCTTGAAAATCAAGCTTACCCGTTTTAAGAGTACCTTTACTAGTGATCTCTCCTCCTCTGACTCCTTCACCAAAGGTAACATATCCTCTATCAAACTCTTAGAAATCTGAGAGATAGGAAATGTTGCATGTCATGTGCCTAGAGCATCTACTGTCTACATAGGCTTGATCATCAGTTGGTGGATTGCCCTGCACATATAAATAAGGAATTTAGTTTCCTTTGGGGACCCAAGCCAACTACTGACTTGGATATGCCTTGTGCATCAATATAATTATGTTTCTTCAAAGTGATTGATGCACTATCAGGTTTGGTAGGTCTCCAAACCCAACATGCTGAGGCCTTAATAGCATTTGCCTGATTAACCCTAACAACATTAACAACTGTAGAATTTGGCCTAGCAGTTTTAACTGCTTTTGGCCTAGCAGTATTAACTGCTTGTGGCTTGGCAGTATTAACTTTATTTGTAAACCTTTTGTTAGATAATACTATTTTAGATTGAAAGGGTCTTCTTATAGTCGATTGTGCTGTTTTTGGAAAACATGACATTGGTTTAGCACT
>BQNB010125635.1:0-19734 GCA_026074375.1 Tanacetum coccineum | reverse complement strand
GTTTTTAGGAGTAAGCTTATACCTCCTGGTAGTTATAGTTCCTGCTGGTAGTGTTATTCCTGCTGGTAGTGTTATAGTTCCTGTTGATAGTGTTATTCCTGCTGGTAGTATTATAGTTCCTGCTGGTAATGTTATTCCTGCTGGTAGTGTTATAGTTCCTGCTGGTAGTGTTATTCCTGCTGGTAGTGTTATAGTTCCTGCTGGTAGTGTTATAGTTCCTGCTGGTAGTGTTATATTAATGATATATATCTCGTTTTTGGCATAACTTTTTCGTTATTAGGAGTTACAAGACGATCCTTATATGGAAACGATCGTCTAAGCAAGCTCTACCATATTTCTAAGCCTAAAATCAGATTTACCAATTTCTCGATCCTCGTTTGGCGTGCCTAACTTTCTGGTCACAGTAAGCTTATTTTCCATTTCAGCCTCGTTGGGACATAACGACCCGGGAACACTCTATACTGCTTCCGGTTTCATTGCTCTCGAGTGATTTCTGATCCTTTTTGTGTTGTATTTATATTAGTTTATATTTATCCATATAAAAAAGGTGTGAGTTCAGGCGAGTCAGTGTTTATGCCCATACATGTTGCTGGAAATCATTGGGCCACGGGTGTTATACATTTACCGAGTTCTCATTTTTATGTGTTCGACTCCATGTATAATGAGCAAAACAAGGATGTGTTATCGCGAATAATTCAATGTTGGACCCCCGTGGTTAATAACATTTTGGCAGATCGTGGTTGTATAAATGAAACTAGACCACCCTATAATTTTCAGTATTCATACAATGATGGTTTGGGTATAGATGTACTCAACAAAAACCAACTATCTCAGACTGTGGTATTGTATACATGTTGGTTAATCTCTCGTTTGTTGTTGAGAATAAAGCAAGTTTTTTAATTGTTTTCGTGGCGGTAATTCTCAATGTTTTTTGAGAAAGTTAGATAATGTATGTTGTGAAAGTTTTTTAATGTGTAGGTGTGAGGTATGAGAATGATTTGGTTATGAATTTAATTTTGAATTTTGTATGTGTTGAATGTTGAAATCCTAACACTTTGAGTGAAATAATATTGTATATTACTTTGAATTTCTTTGAATATACGTCCGTTGATATGTTTGTTTTTTTGGGTAATATTCGTCCGTTGATTTCTTTGAATTTCTTATGAATGTACCACAGTTAATTTTATAGTGTATACACATTGATCTTAATAAATTCTATTACTTGATTTTGACAAGTCAATGACTTTGGACGAGTTCACTTGTATTTTTTTGCGCATTTATCATGAGTTGTCAATTTCATGACAATATATATAATCTTTGAGTTGGACAAGTCTCCTGAAAAAGGTTTGTATCACCCAAATGTTTGCCACGGGTTTTGGAACCATCTTCATATTAATAGTGTGTGTGTGTTTGATAAGTTAACATGTTATTGACGATAATAGATGGTTTTATAGGGAGAATCAATTGCTTGTTATTTCATAAAAGGGCTAGGTGTCATAAAAACATTACATATATAATAAAAACATTACATATATAATAAAAATATTACATAAATAATAAAAAAACATTACATCTCATGTTAAGGTTAACCACTGCACTTCCATGAACTGTATCCTTACGGGAGACCTCAACCACCATTTCTTTTTGAATGTTAAGGTAATGCTATGTGGCTTTAGGAGTAAAAACTAAGACATTAGCAAGTATCATAGCAGCTCCTACAGTATCTATCCTTTCTCATAACCACCCACGTCTAAGGACTTGTAGTTTTTATTGTTCGAGGTTCACTGTACCCGATAGATCTTTTCAGAGTCACATTCATCTCCAAGATCATTCGGAGAACAAGACTGACGATGCAACTACTTGTTCCAGTTTTCCCCTTTAAGAAAGTTGTCGATGTCTCCCAAACATCAATTATAGTGCCACTTTTTGCATTACATTATTTCGTGCGCGCTAACCTGACGCCCCAACCTGTTAAAATCAGCTTCCTCACTCAATCTCAACAAACACTTTCTGCAGATATTTCTTGTGTCGACATTTAATAGCCCCATCCGGATCAAAAAATAAATACATTTTCTTTAAGCAGCTTGGCTCGCTGAACAAGACCCGTAGGACCGGGTATTATCCTAACTGGGTTTGAGGTTGAGGAACGTACAACGGGTGTTAACTGAAGATCGGAATCATCTATATCTAGACTGAATACCCATGGTTCATTTGTTTGTGATATTGGAATCATTTGAGAGAGTTGGAAATAAGAAAGTTGTGTGACAAATTGAGGAAACTGGTTGAGGGCTATTTATAAGGGAAAAATTTTGGGTAAAATTAAGAGAGATTGGACAAACACAAATGTTTTTGTTTGTGCAAATATACGCGTTTTAATCTATACGATTCTTTATGTTTTGGTGATGAATCAGGTGACTTGTAATAGTAACATAAATGTGCGCAAGTTACTCGTAATAACAAATCTCTCAATGCATAATTCGATCAAACATCTCTCATCGTCTCAAGTATGCATCATGAAGGGCACTTGGTTATACACCTGATGTAAATCACGCAAGTTATGGATAAACAAATATTATAACTTAATTAGGTGATCCAAGAAATATTTCTTCTTCTTAATACATCATATTTGTGATAAAATAGAATTTATAAAAATTCACTAATAGTTTTAATTAAATAAAAATTAGTTTTATTTAAAAACATAAAATTTGAAATTTCAACTTTTTCCCCCAAACTGCTGACAGCTTTAAGTCAGATAAACTTCCCGCAAAAAGACAAAAATCGGGAGCGTCAGTAATAGGTCAGGTCCATTATATTATAAGGGACCGCGGGACGCCCCAGCTGGACGGTTGGGGAATCTGGCCTATAAATATTGGTCCACCCCTTGCTGAAAATAAAACCTCTTGCACGATTTTTCAAATTGCCTTTCTCTCTCTAAATTACCTTTCCTTCTAAATATCTTGATCACTAACATAGTTATAATCTTGTTTAAATGGGCGATCAAATCTTCTATCCTTTCTTATTCCCTCTCGTGCAAGAGAAGAACTTCGTCATTTCAAGATCGAAAGTATGTACAGTTATGTTGCTAGTGAGTCCATTTGTAACATTTGTTTCATATAGATCGAGTCCATGTGTTCCAATCTTTAAATAGTGTGTAGATCCAAATGCTTGTATATTTTTGGATGGGTTGATTGAGGGTTGGTTTGTTATTTTTTAGGCCTTAATATACATTGGTGAAGTGGTAGCTTAGATTGGGTATAGCTAAGATTAGGGACTCGAATTAGCTTAGTGTCGGAAAATATGTTAAGCGACGCTTGTTTATGTGTTTAGGCCATAAAACACAAGGTTTGGTTATGTTGGGCCTTAAACATAACGGGTTTGGTTGTACCGAAGAAGACTCTCGAAATATGCTTAGGTGTCGGAAAATAATGTTAGGCATTGGTATCAAGGTTGTCTCCACGAAAGGGAGCTTGTTGATTAGTGTAGAACTCCTCGAGTGGATCACTCGGAGGGTATAGTAGGGCAAGAGGAGCTTTGTGAGCCGAACCACTATAAATCCACCGTTGTCGGTTTGCATTTTTTTTACTTTCGCTTACTATTTCTTTACATTTACCGCTTTACTTTATACTTGGCATTGTGTCCTTTATTGTAGTTGATTGGTTGTGAATATCTTGTTTAAGTTAAGGGTGTGTATCTCGTTGTGCTAAAATTGTGTGTTATCGTTATATTGTTGTTATGTGTTAGCTATTATATAACAAATTATCGAAACTTCTCATATTGCGTCAGATTGATTCGGTGATTTGATACAAAGATTTTGTCTGAGATCCTCTTCTGGAGGCTCTGGTCCCATATTCAGGCCCGGCCCCTGATATACTTGGCGGCCCCATATTTATATGGACCGCCAGTAGAACGAGAGTGATGTAATCTTTGAAATTTAAAGTTTTTTTATGGATACGTATTCACCCCATATACTGTTCTCCCATAGTTTTTTTTTCTGGTTAACAATTATGACTATCTCAATGAAAATACGAATTGTTTGTGGCTTTGAGTCACAAAGTCGGCTATATATAGAGGAACAATAAGAAAGCAAAGTGTGTATACAAGTGGTTACATTTATTGTACCCGTTTTGGCCAAGACAAGTATTATTATTCTTTAAATTGTAATCTTTTACGGAAACACTTTCAATTTATTATAGCCTGACAAGTTCATACATTTGTAATTTATCAAACATGAAACGATCACAATTCATACTACTTAAAAACTTCCAAGTCTACAAACTTTTCCACAACATGTTTCTTTCCTGTCTTTGTTATGATCGTGACGTAGTGGACTGAATCGAAGTGTGGATCATGAGTTGTTCTGGGATGCCTATACCATTTTCAATGTCGCTGTAGTTCCTTTATCCTACCATGCAGGTGATTGCATATGTTGAGCACTCTGTTATTGCGTTGAAGATAAAACAACAATGCCCTCACTAACTAAAACTTTAACTCTATATTTTCGCCTAATATCGCAATATCGCTGCTCCAAAACCCTTACAACGGGCGAAGAACAACAATGTAACTAATCGCGAATCTTACATCAAATCACAATCACATTATTTAAGTATTAATGAAAAAAATAGGGGGAAATGAAAATGAATGGATATATACCCATGAGAGTTTCGGAAGCCAGTTTGAGCGTCAATTGAACCACTATACATTTTATTATCAAACTCTATTTTATATAAATTGAATGAATGAATGAAACCCTAGAAATGATTTATTAGTTCAGGGTAACTGTTTTGTTTTCACTGTGTGTTTTTGTGTGTGATTTGTGAGACGGAGATATAGGGTTTGGTTTAAAATACGGTAGAGTAAATTTGTTTGACTAATTTTTAATTTTTCACATATGTTTTATAGGTTTGAAGTTTTATAACGGCCAAGTTTGAGAGAATTTCAGATATTCAAAATGAAGTAGAGAATAGAATTTAGAGAAATGAATTTAAATGATAAATGTGTTGAATTCCATTGTTTGATAACACAAGATAATTGAAATAAAAAATAATAACGAAATATTTTTTTTCTTTTGAAAAACTACAAATAAAGAGCGATTATAATACAATAATTGCAACATCATTTATTTCGAGTCAGGTTACTCGGGTCGGGTTAAGCCTATTCGGACCCGACCCCGATTAAGCCTATTCGGGTCGGGTTACCCAGGTCAAAAAATTGTATTCAGGTGAACTGAGTAACCCGTTTGCTAGATAGGATCCGGTATCGTGATAAAAAAGTTTTGCTAACTCGGGTTCGAGTCGACCCGATCGACCAAAATAAATATTTTTTTAATTTTTTAATATAAATTTTCTATTAAAAAGAGTAAAAAGGGCATTTTTATTACATTTTACTCATATTCGCGTTGACTCGAACCCGAATGGACCTGACCCGAGTTGAACCGATCCGAGTTGACCCGAACCTGAGTAACTGAAATTCAAATAGGGTCGGGTGAGTATTAGTCTTGGCTCGAATTTGACCCTACCGTGATTTCAAACTTTTTGATAATAAATATAAAAGCTGATAGAAAAATAAAAGCAAAAAACAAAAAATAAAAATAAAAATTCATTTCTTCAAATTCTCTACAAAAATTGTGAAAATGAGGGTGACAAAAAATATACTACCATTTTTCTTCATTTCTCAACCTAATTCTCATCAATTCTCCACTTTTTTATTTCTCTCTACCAAATATACTTGAGAAATGAATGTAAATCTATTTCTCTTTCATTTCTCCCTACCAAACACAATTAGGTACCCAAGTTATAAAGTACGTTATAGCTTTACTAGCTCGGTATTTACGCGTTACGACGGGAGATACTCGTGTGATTATATTTTCTAGCGAGATGGTTAAAGTGGGTTGTTACAAGTTTATAGATAGATTGAAATGGGATGTCTTAATTTAAAGGGTTGTTAAGTTTATGAATTTAAAAACATTAATTTTTTAAAAGTTACTTTTATTTGTGTGATGTAACAAGCTATAAATTTTTTAAATGTTATTTTTTTAATTCCCTTTTATAGTAATATTTTTGGTCTTAAATTTTTAAAACTTCAAGGTCCTAAATCTTTTATATTATAAAGTAGTATAGATAAAGCGACTTTAGGCTACTTACAATAAGGAGTCCGGACGATCAACATTTTTCATGTTACATTAGCTTTTTCTCTATTGCGATCGACATGTGACTAACTTGATATAATAAGGAGACAAACAAAAAAACGTATCCCATAAAAATACATATTAAATAATAATCACACACATAAACTCAAACGACAAGTCGGTCGAGTATGCGACCAACATCTCACTTTTGCCCCATAGGGACTCGTCGCGGCCAACATGGTGCAATAGGGAGGATGTATCGCTGGAACACGACCGACTCAGTCGACCCCTCTTATTGTGGGCAGTCTTATGCCACCGGGCGACATCGAGGCTCATGTTATAAGGGCTCATGCCAAAATCACTAGCCTAAGTTATTCGGTTTTTTTCCTTCCTTTTTCTCTTTTTTCTCATATGTTTTTGGGCCAAGTGTGGGGTTAGTAGGTGTCTTACAACTTAAATGATGGAGTGAGCATGCATTGAAAATCAACATGTGTTTGTTACCCCCACGTACATCACTCTTTAAGTACTCCACGTGTATTGATCATCTTAATGTGGATCGTTAGTATTTATATATTGTATGAGTTATGTAAAAACTTAAGTGTAAGGATGTCATTATAAATTTCGAAACAAGTTATAAAACATGTCATGACAAATAAAAAGCCACAGCATCACAAACAATGTCACCTCAATGATGACTCGTTGATGACATGACATTATGCATCCATTGCAAAATTTCGGATTTAATACAAGGCTTAAAAATACAGCTAGCAAGGTTCAAACTTGCAATGCTAAGAACAAACAACAAACTTCTTTGCCACTAGAGCATGTAAACGTTTGTAATAAAACTTTCTCATCCAACATTGTTATGCTTTAATGCTAACTAACAATTGTTGCTTTAAGATCACCATCATTTGACCAATTTTGATTTTATTAACTACAATTTAACTTCATTAACTAATTTGGCATCTTTATATGGCTTTTTACTATCTTGGTGATTGACCGCTAAAAACCCTCGATCAAACGTTTGAACCAGATTCAAATAACCAAAATTGATGAGAATCAATGTTCCCACGCATGTTCCCACAAACAATGGCATGTTCCCACGCAATCTTTTATCAAATTAAAATCATAGGAAATTAGATGCTCAATCCTAGCAAATAGATAGAATCAATGTTCTTTCTCAAATCTCAAGGTTCCTTCTTCGCAATTCGTCAAGGTATGTCAATCTCGCAATTTTTGTTAATTTTTGGTTCATAATTAGGTTTTTAATTCGTATGTTTAGGGATATAACTGAGATGATATTGATGCAATTAAATATCTATTCTAAGGGGAAAATTTTAGTTGCCACTTCGTTTAGGATTGCAGGAATACATGAAATAAAATGGTGTTTGACGACTCAAGTCCTCACAAGTGTATGATAAAATGCCTCAATGAAAAATATATAAAAGGTATCATTTTAAAACCAATCTTTAAAGTATACCTCATTTATACGAAATCAAAATTTACATACAAATCTCCAAAATGAAACTTTGTGGTAGTATCACTAAACTTTGTGGTAGTATCACTGGGCCAAACCACCCGGAACATAAATAACATAATAATACCCTCTAAAAAGGATTATTATACGCCATAAACCATAAAACACCTCAATCTCATAGATTCACTACCGTCAACACGGTACATATTCTAATAAAACTGACAAACGCCAAATAGTCGAAAGACTAATATTAGAATATCCAAAAAACAAAAAAGGCAAGGGTTACAATATCGCTAAAATCAGTGGGGTAACCGAACTTGCATGTCCGGTACATTATAAGAGTACTTGAACGAAGTAAGAAGACGTTTAATACAAAAGCTAAGAAATGGAAAAAGTTGTAAGGTCTAAACCTCCTACAAACAAAAATATGACAAAATTAAAAGTTGCAATAAAAGTGAAAAAAATGATGATTTTCTCTCTGCCGCGGCTTCCATTTATGTCGACCGTTGCTCAGGTTCGGGTCGACATTTGTCGTATAAAGTTGTTTTGACTTTTGAGTAGTTACTTTGAAAATTTTGAAAAGTTGGGATGCTTATAAAGCATGACACACTTGACACCTTGTCACATCATCCATCAAACTTACTATCAACTATTTAATATAATTTTCTATTCTTACTCATCAACTTGTTGCATTTTAATACAATAGTATTTATGAAGCATTTAACAAATATCTCCTTTTAATACATTCTTTGTTTATCGTATACTATTGTCATTTTTTATTTTGATATTTTGTTACTACGTATTATATTATGTTAGGTACTAATTTTTCTTTTTTCTTCTTACATTCTATATCGCTAAAATCAGTGGGGTAACCGAACTTGCATGTCCCATTTATAAAGTGGCAAGACAATGGGGACCGGACTAAGAAACCGGACCCTGATTTATAATACGTAGGATAAATAGTGAAAAAAAAAAAAGTCCTCCATACGCTTAGGCATAAACGGGGTCAATTCATAATCTATCGGATATCACAAAGATGATATTTGGTATTTAAGATAGACATTATGGACCCAGTGATACAATACACAACCCTTTCCAGCTACTCAAGTTTCTCTCAACAGATTCTTGTTTCAGTTGTCACGGAGATTACATGTTATCTATTGACTCTCACTCCGAGATTGTTGATATTAAAAACGTGACACACTGCTTCAGCTTATGATCACTAAAACCAAAACGCACTTATTGAGTCTAGAGGCCAAAAGAAATCAAAATGTAAATCTCATTAGGACACATTCCAAATATACACTTGTTGTTCACAATAAAGAACACAAGTTGTAATAAACAGTCCTACACATTATCGTCATATCTTGCTAGAACATTCAGAGTGATACTCCTTAATATTTCATAGTGAGGAATGAAAATCCTTCCAGTGTCAACATCAAACAGCACTACGGTAGGTGACTTGTGAGATTCTTTACGAATCAAACTTGTGTTAACTGAAAATTCAATATAATCCAGTATATGAATTGACGACTCAAACATTGAAATAGTAATTCAGCAATTCACTCTATATCGTTCTAATAGTAGCAATACTCTTAATAGGAAATATAAATTCACAGGAAAAGTCAAGGGTGAGAAAGGAAATGACAAACAACAGGGTAATTATGTCTTTTCACACCCTCAAACATGCATTTAACGGTCAATGTAATAGACCTAATGGCCAAGGGACTAAACTTGTTACAAGTCAAAACCACAAGGAGAGGATTTGAGAAAAAAAGTTCAAAAACCAAATTCGTTATATCTGACAAACCACATGAACCATTTAAGTATTTAACTTTATAAAATATTAATCGATATTAAAGCATAATAAAAAAATTATGTAATACACGAATATTATAAATATAGAAGTATTAAAAATTTAACCAGATTTTTCTTGTTACGAAGAATGGATTGCTTGGTTCAAAACTACTCGGTTTTCTAAAGCTCAAAAGGAAATGCTTGAAGGGGTCTTTTATGTTATGTGGTGGATGATTTGGAAATTCCGCAACCAAGTGCTTTTTGGATCTTCTCATCCGCGCATGGAGCTTCCTTTTGATGATATTGTTTCGTACTCTTTTACTTGGTGTTCCAATAGATGTAAAAACAATATTGATTGGATTTCATGGATGAAATGTCCTAAATTCATATACTTGTAATTTTCTAGCTCCTTGCTAGTTTTTTTAATAATATTAATTTGCCGTTCAAAAAAAAAAAAATTAACATATATCTTTATAAAAAAAATAATCATTATAAGTAAATTTACTTCAAAACAAAACTTTCAGAAAATATTATCTGTCTCTTACTGTGTGTATTCTTCTTCTCTCTATCGTTGCTGACACAAATATTGTTTTTGTGTAATTTCTTTTTCTTCATTGTAATCATTCTGAACTCAAAACTAGTCATCACATTTGAAGTGATAGACTGATGTTGTGAATAAAATAAAAAGAGATGGTTGAATTCAAATTGAGGTGTGTTTTAAGTAGTCTTGATTGATCTTTGTATAAATTTTCACAATTCCAAAAACTATAAAGCCACCACCCTTTAATTCATATCTCGCATAAATACGGAATTTGCAATAAAGAATCTTGGGAAACTCAGTTACTTCTTGGGAATCGAAGTTTCTTGCAGAGACGTCTCTCTTTTTCTATGTAAATCGAAGTAAGCTCATGAAATTCTTAGTCGGGATGAACTACGCACTACAAAAAAAGTGTCTATTTTACACGCTTATTGCTTCACAGTTTTAAAAGCGTGTACTTTATTTTTATTTTTTGTCCACGCAGAAACATGTGTAGAATATAGTCCACGCTTAAAAGTGTGAAAAATAAATATTCTACGTTAATAAGCGTGTAGAAAAAAAAATCTAAAAATTGAAAAATAAAGTACACTAATAAAAGCGTGGAGAAAGGAAAAAAAATAGCGAAAAATTTCGCAGTACCCATTTGGGTTATGTGTTATCTTGAAATGACACTGACAAATTTTTTTTTTCAAAATACCATGTAAATCGGCGCCCCCACACCGCGATTTTTCCTTTTTTCTTTTTTTTTTTTTAAAACAAAATTTTTTGTCAAGTGTCGTTTATTCTAGCGGTTATATGAAAAAAAAATAATTTAAAATGTAGGATCGCGCCAACCCCCCGCGGTTTTACTTTAATAATTTTTTGTTTTTGGTTATGAAAAAAAAAAAAATATTTAACATGTGATCGGCCACCCCCCCCCCCCCGCCCCCGCGATTTACTTAAAATTTTTTTTTTTTTTTTTTTCGATGTGGGGGTTTAGGTTTGCCATACGTAGTTTATGATCTCGGGCATGTTTTGCCGTACGTATTTGGATACTCAAATGTTTTATTTAAAATAATTTATTTGTGGACATATGTTGTAGTCTTTGATGAACTCACTTAATGAATAAAGATTTAATTTTAAAAATAGTATTTAATTATGCTAAGATACGATGGTGCAAAATGTGTCAGTTTTTCATTTTGTAAAATGTTTATATTTTTTTTACAAATTTTAAATCTAAATTTTTTTAATTATAAAAGTTGAAATTGAAAGCATAACAGTTGAAGGTATTCATTAAAAAGCATTACAACATGAAAATCACCAGAGTACATGGCCAGCCTTATTTAGACGATATGAAAACATAAAAACAACAACACATGTCTCTGTAGTTTGACATACATGGTTATCAAACTGGTGTTAAGCAATAATGGTTTTACATGTCTCTGTAGTTCGCCATCAATTGACGTTTTTCTTCCATGCTCATTAGCAACTCATCCCTGACGATTTTCAAGTATACATATTTTTTCATGTCCGCCCCAGTCATGCATCCTAGGGCGTACTTGCCATAGTCGACAAGTGCGTGATCGTGCAAAACCATCAGATTGTTAATTTCAACCCTACGATCCGTAAACCTATTAGCAAAGCGATGCATCAAGGCTGAAATTTGTTCCTCCAAGATAGCTTCTTCATCAATTGCTTCTTGTAGTTTCATAAGGACAGTTAACCTAACGTTTTCTGGGTTACTAGCCATTGTGGAAAATGAAAAGATAAAATTAATAAGTTGTGTGAAGGATAAAAATATTTGTGAGTAAGAGTGCTTAAAATATGTGTCTATTTATAGTCAATAACTTGACAGATACTTTAGTAAATCGCGTGTAATTTGAAGTGATAGACAACATTGTCATTGAGTTGTCTTATATGTTACAGTTAAAAAATTTGTGTTGTCAAATCATGTTGTAATTCACGTGAAATGTGCAGTGATAGACAACATGTTGGTTGAGTAGTTTTTTTGATGCATTCTGAAAAAAAAAGTAATTGATTCATATAATATATTGAAAAAACAGATACATAGAAATCAAACCACATACAATCTATTTGATTGGCAACCTTCTTTAAAACAACTGGAAACAAAATAACAGCAAACAATAGGAACACACATGGTTGGCCTTGTGGTATTTAGCAACAAAATTTTATAATCTATATTGCCATGTAATTGTAAACGAAGTTTTGCTTTGCAGAAAAATGCTTCTCCACAATTGTTGTCTTGTTCGTTTGAATGATGTTTGTGGTACGGATAATCTGCTTCATGTGTCATTAGGTAAAGATGTAATCGTAGGTATTAGGCTTGTTGTAGGCAGAGTTTGCAACCTTGTTATTTGGAACGAACGATATTCATTTCCTATCGGTATAACGTGTTAAGTGCACAACAAATTGCAGTGCTAGTGTTTACATCTAGCTTTGAATCTCACTTTGTAGTTTTGAATCAATTATTTGACGTGCCTCATTTTCTCATAAGCCATTGTAGGATTTAGTGGAGAGAAGATGTGTAGTGTATGAGAGCAAGTTTAGATTCGAGTTGATGCCCTGTTGATATAGGGGAAATAGCATGTGAGGTCTGTGTCACGAGACTGAAATAGTCAAAAAACACTGACAACTGTCATTCACTTGTTAATACATATTGAGTTACATGAATATTATTGTTAATACATATTGAGTTACAAAAAGTGTACATTGAAAAATCATTGTTAATACATTGAAAAATCATTGTTAATACATATTGAGTTACATGAATATTATTACAAATGATTCTTCAAATGTTTTTGTTGAACTTGTTTTTATTTTTCCGTTTCTGCATTTGATGTAGATAGCTTAGTGATTCATCTTCTTGTTTTTTTTGTTCTTCTGAAATGATACCTCCGAATGATTTTTCGCTTGATCTATTGTGTGAATGAAACTTAGAGCTTTGATCTTATCTTAGGATGATATCCTTGGTTTCTCGTATTCAAGTGTTCTTGTTCCGCCATTCAACCATTTGGTCGGAAGTGTATCATTTTGTGTTTCTGGCCATTGTAAATTCAGCGCATTCGCGACACTTTGAATAGTCAGTTATGACTGGTTCTCATTTTGTCAAAGCTTAGAATTAGGTGAATGTACTTTGTGTATTACAAAACAATTTGACACAATGTGGTCATGTAGATTTCAATTTGTTTTCTGCGCTGAACATATATCAAACATGACATGCAATATCATAGTGTTTCTAAGCTTAACGGTTATGAAAATCTCATTGTGTGGTATTTATAAAAAAGAGCATGAATGTTTTGTACCTACACATATTTAACAATTTTTCTTTCAGATCAGCTGTTTCATTTTTGGAACTGTTGGGATGTTGATATGTAATCCACCTGTTGGCGTAACTTCGTTGTTTACTTCGTCTTCATCGAGCACCAATCTGACCCTTTATGAACCACAAAATTGAAAAAGGTTTGCAGTTTTTTGTAGGGTTTATTGAGGCTTTGGTTTTATTTAATAAAACCTAGTTCACAAGTATTAATTAGTAATCATTTACTTATTTTTTTTGCATTTGATGTAATATAGCTGGAAGTTGATTCTTCTAGTTTTATTTCAGTTTCCGTAGAAATGACACCTGCAAATTATTATCCAAAGAAACCATCGTTTGGATATCAACACCGTGCTCTTAAATCTATTTGAGTAGAGAAATGAAAATCTGGAGGATTTCCCAGCAACTTTTGCAATGTCATACATAACATTAGTATGATAATCATTCTTAATTTGTTTCATACCTGATAATGCGTAATTTTGTAGCAACATGTAGTAAAGAGTATTAAATTGTCTTGGTATTTTCCATTTTAGATAGCTAACCATATCTTCAAAACCCATTTATGGAACGTAAATATTCATTAATAAACCATGTTGGTAGGTTAGGAGGTTAAGTTTAAATTCTCCGTTGTGGTTTACATCAAACTCGAAAGTAGTACTTGATGAAGTCGACATCTTTGAAATGTAAGAAATGTTAATTGAAATGAATTTGTTGAAAATACAAAGTTGTATACTGGTATATATATAATAATTGCGAATGGTAAAGTTGTACCCATCATATTGTTTTTTCAATATATCAATTATTTTATTGTTACACACTAGAACAAGAACATTACATGCTACAAACAATTATTAAAAATTGTGTCTTAGTAACTAGTCAAATAACGTTTTTGCACAAGAGGGTTTTTCTTGATTCTCCCTTTTGTTTGTCTCATCACAGAACAGCTCTGCAACGACGAGTAGGGATAGCTCTACCCGAGACACGTACACATGTAGGCGGTTATGATGAGCATACACGAGTATCATGTCCCGCTCTTGTATAGCATCTTCAAATGGTACAAGACATGAATCAAGACTACAATTAGGTTTCTTTATATAAAGAAACGTTAGAGAGTTTTTATCGTAATCCACATAGTTGGTTAAAATTAATTTAACTTGATTTGCTGAGAAGGTGTTGATATCTACCGGATCTATGGTAGCAATCATCTCATCAACAAATTCTCTATTAGGTGGACTAGTGAACCTTCCATAATGGTGTAGTAGGACCTTAAATGTCATTGTTTGAAAATAAATTGAATTAATAAATTAGTTTAATGTTGTTGTTGTTGTTGAAGTTGAACCATAATGTATGTGGTTTATATAGTGTTAACTATTTTTCAATCATGACAATAGATGGTGTTTAATGCTAAGTGATGCATCTAGTGTCAGTGACTTGTCAAGTCAAGTATATATTTCTAGTGATTGTGTTGTCCAATATAACATTGGTTTGTCATATATATATGATAAATCGCGTACAATGCTACGTGATCCACTTAGTGTTAGGGACTTGTCAAGTCAATGTTTTTATTATCCAACTTTTCATTGATTTGTCAAATTCATGCCATAAATTGTCTATAATAATAATTTGTATACTGGTGTCTGTGACATGTCTAGTCATTGGTTTGTCATAAACATATTTGTAGTTATTGTTCAATTGGTATAAATTGCAGTAGATATTATTGTCATTACCCCTTTAATTGTGTTGTTTACAATATTTATAGATACAATGTTTAATTAGTAATGCATTGTTTATTGTATGTACATAAATAGTTTAATTGAAATTCAAATATATTACATCAATAAAATCACACATTTAAAATTTACAACAACCCAACAGAAAGCATAATAACATATAATTTTCTAGAACTCAAACGAGTTAAACCAACTATTTGAACCATTCGTGTTTATATCATCTAGATGTTGTGCATCATACTGCTGAGAGTTGTATTGTTCATACATTTAAGATTATTCTGTGTGATATCCATTGTATGGTTGAGTGGTGTTTGCGAAATGTTGGTCGTGTGAACATCATTAAGATATGTAATGTAATATTTCTTTGTATTATCCCATAGGGTCGCCCGGAGATACCAATCACATTCAGTAAAATGATAGCATTTTAAGTAACTTCTTTCCGGGGCTGATCTGTCTGTTAAAAATTAGAAACCTTGCTTAAAGCTTTCAACCTAACAGCCAAGATGAAAGATTCTTTGTTGTCAAAAATCTTACCCTTTTCAACTTCTGATTGTTGACTATACTGCTTTGAAATATTAGGTTTTGCCTTGTAAACTGGTGTCTCCGGAATGTCAGGCTCAAATGACATGAACTTTTGCCATTTATGGATTTTGTTTTGGGGGTTTTCATTAACCACATCATCTGTGTTATAGTCGTTTGATCTGAAGTCAAATGAGGATTCAGGATTTAAAAAATGTGGCTTATTTTGTAAGTGTAGGGAGTCGTTGATATGAAAATCAATTTGGCCTAAATCAAAAGATATACCATTGTTTAAAAAAGACGTATTGTTATAACTATTATTCAAATGAGACGATGGTATTTATTGATTAGATGGGCCTTCGTTTTCTAAAGTTGTTGATTCAAAAAAATTAAAGAACATATTTTTTGATTGTTTTTCTGTTCAGAAACAAACAAATGTGCAAATTCATCATTGGAGTTACAAGCACACCCAACAAAAAATTATACCTCAGTGTCGTCTGTGATATCAACAGCAAAGTCAAATGACGAGAGCTTAAACGATAAGTTTATCACAGCATTTGCTTCCAACTTGAATTTCTGCATCACCATTTCATGTAACATTGAGTATGTCAAATCTTCTGACAGTATGGAACCTCTTTGGGTTTCATTAAAATGAATTAATCACTTGAAGTTTTTTATATTTGACACCATTTTTCTTAAGGTTAAGTTTAGGATGTTATGAATACATATTCGTTTTAAGAATTATATATCTATATTAAAAATGTAGATCGCGTAAAGTTAAGCGTGATCTACTCAATGTCAGAGAGTTTTCCTATCAACGCTTTTAAATAAAAGTTAAAAAATGTAGATCGCGCAAAGTTAAGTGTGATCTACTCAATGCCAGAGAGTTGTCCTATCAATGCTTTTAAATAAAAGTTAAAAAATGTAGATCGCGCAAAGTTAAGCGTGATCTACTCAATGTCAGAGAGTTGTCCTATCAATGCTTTTAAATAAAAGTTAAAAAATGTAGATCGCTCAAAGTTAAGCGTGATCTACTCAATGTCAGAGAGTTGTCCTATCAATGCTTTTAAATAAAAGTTAAAAAATGTAGATCGCTCAAAGTTAAGCGTGGTCTACTCAATGTCATAGAATTGTCCTATCAATGCTTTTAAATATTATATGTAATGCTGTATTTATACCCAGTAAAATTAATCTTAGATCCATAACCAGTAAAATTTCTAAACAATGTCTGACAATATACCATTTGATATTCAATTGGCTATCATGAATAGACTTCCAGTGAAATCTTTACTCCAATTTCGTTCAGTTTCAAAGTTGTGGAAGTATTCCATAGACTGTTCCGACTTTGTTCGTGAATACGGTTTTCGTGAGAGCAATAATTGTTGTTTATATTTAACCTTTAAGCAAAATTATGAAGGTTTTATATGCTCGGTAGATGAAAATTTAGCACTCTCACCTGTCGTTTCCAATTTAAAATTTTTCAATCTTACACCATTTGCTACATGTGAAGGTGTATGGTGTTTTTCATATGGGGAAAACTCAATGCTTTTAATTTGGAACCCATCACTTAAAAAATCGGTCCGTATTTTAGTCCCAAATTACTTGTTAGAAGCTGACTCACCTAAAATGTTATTTGGTTTTGGTGTCCATCCTGTCACGCTAGACCCAACACTTTTGAAGATAAATTATCCCTATTATGGTCAAGGTCCATGGTATGTGTCAGTGTTTACATTAAGTTCTAGAACTTGGTATAAACTTGAGAGTTACTGTTTGCCACGTGAATCTATAAGAATTAAACGGACAGGTCAAGCCGTTGTTGGTGGAAAAATATTTTGGGTTGGTTCAGAGAAGTTTTATGGTGATGATGGTATTTCATACAAACTTTACATGTTAGTTTCATTTGATTTGATTACTCACCAATTTCAGGTAATAGACATGCCTGAAGAGATGCTAGTCGGCCAATATTTACCACCTTACTATATTTCCCAGCTTGGAGACTGTATTATAATATCTGGTAGTTTTAAGTTTGTTGACTTTAGTATTATATATGCATGGGAGCTACAAGTTGATGATGGTGAAGTTTCATGGTACAGACAACTATTCACCCTTTCATACCCAATTGAGCATGATCTTAAATTAATTGGATTTACTAAAGATAAGCAACCAATAGTTGAAGCTTCATTTGTCCAACAACTGCACCAGTCGCTACAAGTGTTCAATCCAACCTTTCAAATTTTCCAAAACCTTATTGTCGAATCTAACCATGGATCAATCTTCATTGGCCCCTACAAGGAATAACTAATTCTTCTTAGTGTTTAATAACTAGCGTAGGTTGTTTTATCTATTTAATTTTTTAAATTAACATGCATTGTCTAAGTATTTTGTTTGTAATGTATTTATGACACCTACCCCTCTTATTAAATAACAACCAATTGGTTCTGCCTATAAAAGCATCTATTATCGTCAATAACATGTTAACTTATCAAACACACACACACACACTCTTAATATGAAGATGGTGCCATATGAAGAGTTTTCATGTAAATGTGGAGCCGAAAATGTTGTTCTACGAGAATCGTATCAATCCAAAACCCGTGGCAAACTATACTATGCATGTCCAAACTCCAATGTAAATAATCAATATTTTTTTGTCTATTATACGAAATTATATGGTTACTTGTTAATAATTGAATTTTGTAATAATGAACAGCCACGCCAAAATTTCTATGGATGTAAATTTTTCTTATGGAAAGAAGAGCGAGTTGGTCTGCTAATCAATTCTCTTGGAGGTTCATCTACAACAACTTTTTCTCAAGCAACTTCATCGAGTCCAAATTTGTCTCCAACACCATCCACAACTCCAATCTATTATGGGGGATCTTCAACCAATACAGAGTGCTCAAACTGCAAGCACCTGCTTAGAAGGATAAAGGCACTACAGGCGACATTGGAAATGTATAGGCATCTAGAACAACACACACTTAATTCAACCGCACTACTTCATGATCTTAACAATGACATAGAAAAACTTGGTTTGGAATAGTGTGTAACTTGGAAGTTAATTTGTATGATATTGTATCGTTTCTCTGTTATGAAAGTGACTAATGTATGAACTTGTCAGGCTATAATAAATTGAAAGTGTTTCCGTAAAAGATTACAATTTAAAGAATAATAATACTTGTCTTGGCCAAAACAGGTACAATAAATGTAACCACTTGTATACACACTTTTGCTTTCTATATTGTTCCTCTATATATATCCGACTTTGTTACTCAATTCACACAATTCTATTTTCATTGAGTTTTCTTATTTGTTACAGAAAAAAAAACATTTGTGTTGTCCAAATGTATTCCAATTTCAATAACGAAAATGAACCATGGGAATTCAGTCTAGATATAGATGATTCCGATCTTTAGTTAACACCCGTTGTGCGTTCCTCAACCTCAAACCCAATTAGGATAATACCCGGTCCTGCGGGTCTTGTTCAACGAGCCAAGCTGCTTAAAGAAAATGTATTTATTCTTGATCCAGATAGGGCTTTAATGTCGACACAAGAATATATGCAGAAAGTTATTGAGGATGTGGGTGAGGATGCTGATTTTAACAGTGGGGCGTGGGTTAGCGCCACTAACTATGTGAATGCATTTTGTGGCACTGTAACTGGATGTTTGGGAGACATCGACAACTTTCTTAAAAAGGGAAAACTGGAACAAGTTGTTGCAATCGTCAAGTCTTGTTCTCCGAATGCTCTTGGAGATTTAAATGTGACTCTGAAAGATCTATCGGGTACAGTTTCTAGAACAATAAACTACAAAGTCCTTGACGTGGGTAGTTATGGAAAGGATATTACTGTAGGAGCTGCTATGATACTTGGTAATGTCTCAGTTTTTACTCATAAACCATCAAAGCATTACCTTAACATTACAAAAAGAAATGTGGTTGAGGTTTTCCATAAGGATACAGTTCTTGGAAGTGGCAGTGGTTAACCTTAACATTATTATGTAATGTTTTTATGACACCTAGCCCTCTTATGAAATAACAAGCAATTGATTCTCCCTATAAAAGCATCTATTATCGTCAATAACATGTTAACTTATCAAACACACACACATACACTATTAATATGAAGACGGTGCCAAAACCCGTGGCAAACTATATTGGGTGATAAAACCTTTGTCAGAGACTTGTCAACTCAAAGATTATATATTGTCATTGAATTGAAAACTCATGTAA
>BQNB010125634.1:9250-19734 GCA_026074375.1 Tanacetum coccineum | reverse complement strand
CTTCTGCTCAAAAAGTAGTTGGTAACTTAAAATCAGCTAGCATAGTCCTAGCAGCCTCAATTAGTGTCCCATTCCTCCTTTCAATAACTCTATTTTGTTGAGGAGTTCTAGCTACACTAAATTCTCTCAAAATACACTTCATCTCACAAAACTGATTCAATTATCTGTTTTTGAAATCAGTTCCATTATCACATCTAATTACCTTAACCTTGTGATCTACTAAATTTTCTATCCCAGTTATAAAGGACTTAAGAATGCCACTAGTCTCGTCCTTAGTATATAGAAAGAAAACCCATGTAAACCTACTGTAATCATCTGTGACAACTAGGCAATACATTTTCTTCATAAGGATTTTTACAAATGTTGGACCAAATAAGTCCATATGTAACAAATGTAAGGGAAGACTGATTGAGTTCTCTATTTTGGACTTACAAGAGGCTCTGTGCTGCTTTCCCTTTTGACAAGCAAAACAGGTTTGATCATTTTCAAAAAGTTTGGAAGGTAAACCTCTACAAGATTTCCTTTAACCAATTTATTCATGGTTTTAAAATTTTAGTGACCTGTCCTTCTATGCCAAAGTTTAGATTCATCAGATGTGGCTTTTGCAAAAAGGCAAGTTAAACATCCTTTAGGAACTATGTTCTTTAAATCAACACTATACATATTGTTCTTTCTAGGAACTCTAAGTTAAACTTGACTTTCATCAATTAACTTAAAGTTTGGAGATAAAACAATACATTCATTGTCATTAAAAAGAAAACTATTCTTTTTATCACACATTTATGAGACACTAAAGAGATTAAACTTTAACTCTCTCACAAAATACATATTTTCAAAATCTAGATTACCAGTTTTAATGGTATCTTTTCTTGTGATTTTCCCTCCTCTAGGGTTCCCTCCAAAAGCAACATATCCTTCATCTATCTCTTCATAGTCTGTAAGATAGGACATGTTCCCTGTCATGTGCTTTGAGCATCCACTATCAATCACTCCTTTATCCTGTAAATCCATTTATGGATTGCCCTGCACATTAGATAGGAAAATCAGTTTCTTTTGGGGACCCAAGCCATTACTGACTTGGATCTGCCTTGTGCATTAATATAATCAAACTTTTTTAGGATGATTGATGCACTGTTGTGTTTAGAAACATGGTCTATTAAACCTTTAATGCTTTGGTTCCAACCCAACAAGATGCGGCTTATAGATCATTAGATTATTGCCCTTTAACAGCATTAACATACTGCTTTTGGCACTATCATTATTTAAATTTTTATCCCTTAGCTGTATTAAACATTTGATTAATTTCTATTGTTTTTAATATGTTGTGTTCTTATGATATGGGCCTCTTATTAGTTGAATGTGTTGGTGTTAGAAAGATTCATGACATTGGTCTAGCAAACATTCACTGTTGTTTTGAGTATGCGCTTTAACTTGTCTAGCAGTATTAAACTGGATACTCTCTTTTTAAACCAAACTTTGTTTAGTACTCTCTTGGAAACTAAATTTCTTTTAGCACAAAGAGTGAGTTTTTTGAGCAAAGTTTGATGATTCACCTTTGAGCATTGTCCAAATAGGTTTATACCATCCTTGATTTTGAAAACTCTTTTTGAGTAATTGCAATCAAATGCAACATATAAAGCTTCCACACACATAACAGGCCTTATTAAACATCTCAAAATTGCTTCCTAGTTTTTAAGACATCATATTATTCTAATTTATTTGATTGCCTCTTGGACTATGAGTGTTTTGCCTATGTTGCTCAACTTGTTTAACAGTTTTCCTATTTTTTAGATTTTACAGACTCTTTCTTAACAATACTAGGCCTAACTGTATTCTTTTCAGTTTTAGGCTGAGACACATTGTAACACCCCATTTTTTACTTTTTATAGCCAGCGTGGAAAGTAATCTCGGTATACTTCACGGTACAACAGTCATATTCATAGAAACGAATTAAAAAAGGGAGTAGTTTAATGAAAATAAGTTTTCATTCTTGTTTCTTCAGAAGTTTTTACAAAAGAGAGGTCACTACATCTGTATTACAAAGTATGAATGTGAACAGGTTTTTCCATCTTCATGTCCTCGCCAATCGTGATATTAGTTACCTCAAGATTAAAAAACATGCCAAAAAGTCAACACAAAGGTTGAGTGAATCCATAGGTTTATTTAATATATTTTGAATGCAAAATGTGTTATTTGGGTTACGTTGATATTCAACTCAGTATTGAAAACATAATTATTATTGCCATTATAGCTCATAGAATCCGAACTGCCTTAGGTTATAATGTTAATATTTGCCCCTGAGGGCAACTTTGACCAAAATACCGCGTGATTTCTATAATGTTGTGCATTGGTTATCGTTATGGGATACGACCAACGGGAGGTCCACCCAATTATATATATCAGACAATTCGCGCTTACTACGGAGAGTAATTAACGGTTCATGATTATGGGGACTTAAAGGCAAAGCAGTTACTTAGGCAATAGTAAATTGAAATAGCATACAGAAATAATTGCATTCATGTTTATAGCATGTATCCCCCTCGCGGGTTTATAAAACATTTGAAATATTGAAATGCGAGGCTATGAACTCACCTGAACAGTTATACGGAAATTGATAGCTAATGTATAGGGAATGAAAGTAACGGCTTTCACACACGGCTATCACAGACAAACCTGGGTTTCATGATTTGTTTTACACTAGTCTGGCAAGTATTAGTTTGCTTGTATGTATAAGTTTTTGGATATCGATGTTGGTTTTGATATAATGATTATTCATAACACCGTTTCGGGACATCTTAGTTTAGACAGTCATTCAGTAAACGTTTGTGGAGCTAGGGCACTTTAAACTCGTACTAACCAAAAAACAACTCAGACAGAACGTAATACCAAGATGAAACTTCTTAATATGAAGCTCCCTAGTATTTGTGGTCATGATTGGTATCCGGGGACATGATTTTTGAAAGCACATTGATGATGAATGATATAAGGATTAGAACATAAGCAGTTTTAAGCATTTTATTCAATATTAGGATATTAACGCACGGGAGCGTTATTAAAGTTTTGTCTGGTAATGTTTGGAAAATGATTTTATCTTTTTTAAAAATGGTTACGTTTTTAGACCTAGGGTTTGGAAAATTCTAAGTAGACCCCTAGGAGTTTACATTTTTACGACTTTGGTCCTTCAACTTTTTACTGATATACTGAGTAAAACTTTTACTTTAAAAAAGTGAAATATAGACCCTTATAGTTATAAACTTTGATAAAATGACACTTTAGTCCTTTTAGTTATAAGTTTTGAAATATACGATTTATACACTTGCATGGATTTATAATTACAAAACATGTCCAAATTGCCATGCATGCTTAATTTAACATTTCAATAATCATTTATAAGTTATTTATAAACTTAAATATGAAGATTTAACACAACATAAGTTTATTCAACGATTCGTTAAGCTAAAGGTTCAATACGGGTCAAATATTAGGGTTTTAAAAGAATCGCGCGCGGGTTTTAAGATCAAATTCTCTCATGACTTATCAAAGTACTTATTTTAACATTATAATAGCTTATTAGGATAGGTTATAACAAAAGTTTACAAGTTTAACCCATAGTTTAAGTAAAAACATGAAATTAGGGTTTCGGGTGTACGGTTTTGGATCAAAAAGGCATAACACTTAGGTTTTTGAGTTCAAAGCTTTATATTATGATTTTATCAAGATCATATGAACATTATGACGTTATGAAAGCAGATCATAAGTTTAGAGAACCTGGTTTGAGCTTATAGCTTGGAAACGGGTCAGAATCGGGACTTTCGGCTTCGTACGGCTAGAGTAACGACTCCGGGGCTTCGTTTCTTGGTTTCTTTTGCTTCCTTTCTGTACTTGAGACTTCTTAAGATCACTTAGGATCTATTAGAGCAAATGATTGCTTCTATGAAGGGTTATAGAGGAGGAAGTGGGGGATGAAGAAAAATGAAGACATAAGAGTCCTATTTATACCCATTTGAAGTAGCAAGGAGTAAGCAAAGCTCTATCTCTGGTCTAGACACATGTACAAGCTAGGATTGAAGGTGTTGAAGCTAGAAATGCAATGGTGGGAGGTCTAGTTGAGTAGATTGATGTGTTGGCTTCCCCCTTTGCTGCCGCGGCTGAATGGAGCAAAAACAAGCACATGGTGCCTTCATTCTTGACCATGGAGGAGTCAAAGCTGCTTAGTAAGCTGCTACTATGAATCTAGAAGGGTTCTTGGGTGGTCATTTGCACATGGTAGCATTTTAAATGGGTCAAAATGAAGTTAGAAAGGGTGCGGGTCAGTTTTGGGCTTGACGTGGTGTTCAAGGGTTTTTCCAAGGTACATTGTGTTTATAATGATTAAGGATAGATGAAATAGGTTGTTAAGGTCTGGTATTAAAGTAATTAGCAAAGATTAGGAATTGGTTTGGGTTAAAACGGGTTTAAAACAAAGAAATGGGGTCGCGGGTTTGGTTGTATGCGGTTTAGGGTTTTCATAGGTTTCAAAGCTTATATTTCGCATATGAATGTAATGTAATTGTTAATATGTGTTCATGAGGCTTATATATTGGATAATTAATGAGAAATGATAAGTGGTTTGAGTTAAAATGGGTAGAAAATGAATAAACGGGTCAAAATGATAATTAGGGCATAATTAGGGTTTTCTGGATTCGTTAAGGTTTTCTAGGCTTTGATTTCTTGCACATTGCCAAGTTAATGATAGATAATGATTTGTAAACTCATTTTATGAGTTTACAATGGCCCTTGGTTGGTTATTTGGGATTAGAATGGTTTAAAACGAGTAAACGGGTTAAATGAACCAATTAGGTACATTTAGGGTTTCTAGGATATGTTTTACGTACAAGTGAAGTAAAATGATGAGCAGTACATGATGAAATTAACTGATTGATAGGATTGATATGATTGTAACAATAAGTTTTTCAACTTATTTGAGTGTTTGTTTGGGTTACTTTGATAAAAAACAAAGAAACGAGTCATGTTAAAAACTAGCCGGTTTTTAGGGTTTCGGGTTTTTAATTTAGCGTATTTTGAAGTGTTAAAAAGATGTATGAAAGCTTATGAATGGAATATTTAGGGTTTATATATTGTAGAATGAGTGTAGTAGCTTGTACACAAGTAGTGGTGAAGAAATTAGAATGAAAACGGAGGTAAAACGGCTATTTTAGAGATCATGCTTAATGACTTGTACATTAAGCTTTTAGAGATTTGTACTTTTGGACTCTTAAAGAGTTTTTTATTTAAAATGAGATATCAATATTACTTATCATTTGATTTAATAGCTTGTGCGTTCACTTTAGGGTTAACCCTTCCATATGATTAGGGTTCATAGGGCGTCCGATAATTGTTTAAAGCCCGTTTTGATATGATGTTGCAAATGGTACCTTTTAGGAATAATGTACCTTGTAATAATGATATTATGATATTGACTTGATATGTTATGATGTTTTGCTTGACATATATGAAAATATGATTGCCATATCATGGGTTGTCCGAGTCCGTTAATTGAGTTATGCAGGTTATATTGCATATTGTATTTGTGGACATACGTAATGTAATGTAATAAAGCTTAAAAATTTCCCTGAAAGGTGTGTTCATATATAAATGATAGATTGTTACATCATCTTCAATTTATTGAAGGATATTTACATTTATGAAAAAAATTTGTAGGTGTGTTTTATAGTCTCCACCCCTTACAGAAATCTCATCCTGAGATTTAATTGAACTTGAAGTGATGATTGAAAATAGATGAGGATATTTGGCACGAATTTCGTCTTCACGTTCCTATGTAAACTCTGGTCCTCTTTTAGAGTTCCATCGTACTTTGATTATAGGAACACGACTTCGCTTGAGTTTCTTGATCTCACGGTCCATAACTTCTACTGGTTCTTCTACAAAGTTGAGCTTGTCGTCGAGTTGAAGTTCTTTTATTGGAATAACGAGAGATTCGTCGGATAAGCATTTCTTGAGATTAGAAACGTGGAAAGTATTGTGGATACTACTAAGCTTTTCAGGAAGCTCTAGTTTGTACGCCACTGGGCCAATTTGTTTAAGAATTTTGAATGGTAATTTTGGATAAACGGTTAAGATTAATGCTCGAACTCGAAGAGGTTTGATTCGTTTCTTTCGACTTAAGGCATCGACCACAACATTTGCCTTCCCGGGATGATAACAAATTTCACAATCATAATCTGCGAAGTAAGTTCCTAACCATCGGTGTTGCCTCATATTCAATTCTTTTTGACGAAGAATATGTTGAAGGCTCTTGTGATCAGTACACTTTGTACCGTATAGATAGTGTCTCTCTAGATTTAAGAGCCGATATTACTGCTCCTAATTCGAGATCGTGAGTAGTATAGTTTTCTTCATGAGGTTTGAGTTGTCGAGATGCATAAGCAATGACTTTTTCTCGTTGCATTAGTACAGCTCCTAACCCTTGAAGAGATGCATCACAGTAAACGACAAAATTATTGTTTCCTTCTGGTAATGCTAAGATTGGTGCTTCACAGAGTTTTTGTTTAAGGAGTTGAAAAGCTGATTCTTGTTCTTCGCCCCAGATATAACTCTTGTTTTTCTGGGTTAATTTAGTCAAAGGCTTTGCAATCTTTGAAAAACCTTCGATAAATCTATGTAATAGCGGCGTGAGTCTACTAAGAATTGACGCACTTCTGTGGGAGTAGCGGGAGATGTCCAATTTTTAACGGCTTCAATCTTGGCAGGGTCAACATGAAGTCCTTGATTATCGATGAGATGACCAAGAAATTGCACGATATGAATCCAGAAATCACATTTAGAGAACTTGGCATACAATTTTTCTTTTCGGAGTAATTCCAAGATTTTTCTGAGATGACTTACATGTTCTTCTTTGTCATGAGAATAGATAAGAATATCATCAATGAACACAATTACAAATTTATCTAGATATGGTTTACAAACACGATTCATGAGATCCATGAATTTTTTTTTTTACAGTAGGTTGATTTGTAAACCAAATGCGCAGACTTGAAAATTACATAGGTCCCGTATCTCGTTCTGAAAAGAGTCGTAGGAATATCTCCTTCCTTACTTTCTAGTTGATGATTAACCTGATATTAAGTCGATTTTTAATGTACGCATTGAACCTTGAAAGTTTGATCGGAATAAGTCATCGATCCTGGGCAATGGGTAACGATTCTTTATAGTAAGTTTATTCAACTCTCGGTAATCGATACACATTCTGAAAGATCCGTCTTTCTTTTTTCACAATATATGATAGGAGCTCAACAAGGCGATGTACTTCGGTCGATTGAAACCTCGGTTCGATTAGTTCTTGAAAGTTGATTGACATCCTGCATTTCTATAAGGAGCTAATCTTTAGGTGTTGGTATTGTTCGAGCTATTGGTGCTGCTCCTTGGATTAAGTCGATTTGGATTCTACTTGGTCGAAAGGGAGGGATAACAGGTTGCTCTTCAGAACAGACATATGGGAATTCTTTTGACCACGGATGGGAATGTCTTCAAAGTCTCTTCTCGTCTGCTTTCTTCTCCATAACTTGGATCATAAGAACTTGACAACCTCGGGATATATACTTTTTGTTTTTTATACAGGATATGAGATTTAGTCAAGTTTTACTTCGATCACCTCGAATGATTAGAGTTTCACCTGTGTAAGGAAGTGAACACTTTCTCGTCACAGAGAATTTTGGCCACGTTGATTTGGATAACCAGTCCATACCAATGACTACGTCGAAACTACCAAGTTTAATTGGCATGAGATTGAATTTCAAAAAGTTTGATTTATCAAGTTAGAGTTGCAGCCTTAATCAACTGTGTTTGTGCTTACTATGTTTCGGTCAGCATTTCGTTATTATAAATGTATCTATTGTACATAGACAGAATATTTAGCATAGAGGCATAGAGATGTTGATATAAAACTTCTATCAGCTCCGGAATCAAATAATACCATGACTACAATCCTGATTTAGCGAGATCATAACCCGTAACGAAGTCATTGGGGTCTTGTTGGGCATTCTTATCTCTCTGATGTAGCTTCTTCCCTTGGGCATAATGTTGGTCTTTGGGCATCTGATTTGTGTAGTGTCCTCTCACCACAAGGCATGGCATACCACTGTTACTGGGGTTGATTAATTCTGGTGGCTGGCTTCTTGCTTCTGCGCAGTTGCTTAGATGGCCCATTCTATTGCAATTATTACACCTACCAGTACAGGGTCCGGTCGAGGTGTGTGATGGAAATTGTACCTTTTACACAGAGGGAGATCTCTGGCATACCTACCATTTTCTGATGGAGTAACAGCATAGGCTCTACCAGCTTCTTGCCTTCGGTTTTGTTGTTGACGATTGTTGTAGCGATTGTTGGTGTTGCGGTAGTTGTTGTTGCTGCGGGAGCTGTTGTTGAAAGTTCTTCTGTCGTCAAACTTTCTTTTGTTGTCACTCGATACTTGCATTGGAGCATGCTTAGTTACTTGATCCATTAGCCTTTGGGCTATGTTGATGGCTTCCTCTAAAGTTTGAGGTTTAGAGGCAGTAACATTTCCTTCAATGCTTCGAGGTAGTCCCCCGATGAAAGCTTCCAAGAGTTTATCGTTGTTTGGCACCATGTTTGGACATAGAACCGTTAATTCTTGGAATCTTCTAACATAAGGTTTAAGATCATTTCCCTTTACAATCAGATTGTAAAGTTCTTCTTCCATCTTTCTGATCTCAGTCCGGGGACAATACTTGTTTGTCAGAAGCCTTTTTAACTCAGTCCAGGTGATTTGATTGGCTTGCTCTATTCCCATAGGCTGGGCATATGCATTCCACCAGGACAAGGCATCGTCAGTTAAAGTACCAGTAGCAAATGTTACTTTGTTTTCTTCGGCACATCTGCTACGAGAGAATACTGATTCGGTTCGTTCAAACCAGCGAATAAGGCCTACTGCTCCTTCCGTACCATTAAAGTAGAAAGGTTGACAGCTAATGAACTCTTTGTAGTTTCCCGTTTTCACTGCAGGAGTTCCAGTAGGACCGGTGTTCCTGTCGGGATTACTAGCACTTGCCATTGTCGCAGCTTGAGCTTCTAGAGCCGAGGTGACACTATCAGCAACTAACTTTCTAATGGCATCTTGAGTCATAGCCGGTGCTTCCGTTGTTGATGCTCTTTTTGGAGGCATTCTACCAACAAAAGATAACACGTAATAAGAATGATATCACAAGTATAATGCTTGTTCTTCTTTAAAATGATTAAAGAGAAATGCTTATTTTTGAAATGCTTAAAGAATAATGCTTCATTTAAGCATTTTTAACAATGGTGATATCTAAAGGTTATGGTATGATGATGAATGTACGATGGATGAATGATGAATGAATGATGAATAATGATGAGATGAATAAAGTGGTAAGAAACAACAAGGTAGATAACGGGATTGCCTTTGTATTTAAGAACAACTTGCCTTAGTACTATACATAGTCAAGATTTGACAAGTGTTTTTATTTATACCACACATCTCGTGGCTAGGTTAAAGCTAAAAACTGAAATTTAAACTAGAAACTGGATGATCATTCCATGCGGTTCTGGAGTTCGATGATAGAATTCATGAGTTTTTTCTATGTCTGCTTGGTGACAAGTTTCCATGTTGTTGATAACTTCTCCTAATTCAGCAATCCTATAGCGATCTAGAGAAATTTTATGGTTGCATTCTATTTGCTTCCTCTGGAGTTTAGAAATCTGAGTATGAGCTTACTGAAGTTCGGCTTCTAGAGCATCAAAATCTCGTTGAATAATTACAGTTCCTTTTCCGAGGCCTTCGATTCCATTTTCAATATGCTCGATACGTTCAATGGAGATTGCATCTAAGCTATTTAAGATATCCAGTATTTGTTCTTCATGACGCTCGATAGTTGACTTTTGAGAGCTTTCACCAATCTCAAAAGTTTGAGGTTGGAACGGGGTAGAAGAAGATGATTTTGTTGGTGAAAGAAGTCCTTCTGGAAGAAAGAATTCTTGAGGTTTAGGAGGTATGATAATTGGAGGCGGGATTTGTGATTTTTCATTATAGAAAGCTTGTATAACTTCCATGTAAGGATCATTGGAAGCACTAGAGTAAGTTTTCCCTGGAGAGACCGGGACATAATTCGGAGAAGACGGGGAACATAGTTTGGGAAATTGGAAGAAAAGGCATCCTCCAAATTGACAGTAGGATGGTCGGGGGAATACATCGTTCTGCTTAACAACCCAGCAGTAAATAACATATGTTATTTATTTAGTAATATAATAGTTATGTAACTTTACATACCATTCCGGGAGATATAGCTGCACGAAGGACTTTCTTTGATGGAAAAAGAAAAGTAGTTATAAGGTTTTAACCTTGTTCTCTATAACGTTGGGTCTGATACCAAATCAGTAACACCCCTATTTTTACATATAGCAGCGGAAGCTAATCTGGGGTATTACTTCAAAGATACAACAGTCATAA